>JARFJB010000002.1:3467500-3482500 GCA_036346205.1 Vesta saturnalis
GGAAGATGTGGTTTGAATGACTTGTAGTTTTTACTTGATGTTTGGAGTTGGTAAAAGAGAGGCTCAGGTGACGTTCGAATATAGCCACGCTGCCCTCTAGAATTAGAAAATAAAATAAAAGTTATTAGTTTGTAATAGGGAAGAAATAAGAAAACTATCCTTATTAAAAGATTAAAGATTAAAATAAATAAGAGTGCGAATATCATTAAATCAGTGATAAACAGAAAGGGGACGCAATAATCTAAAATTACGTGTTTGTGCATACTGGAAGTTGAGTAATAAGTAAATCATCGTTACCTAAAGATTGTGTAGCCGAGCGGGCCACATGGCGGAAACTGTCTTTGTTATTGCGTGCATTTTGTTGTGAAGATTAAAACATCAGTATAACCAGATAATTGGTAATCGGGTGAATTGGCGAAGATTGGAATAAAATTGTGCAGAATCATCGTCGGACTTCCAAGGAATATATTATTTAAACAAAAAAACTACAGCTCCAGAGTCAGAATCATATCAGCGAAGTAATCCACTCCACGCTCTCTAAAATAACAGGTAAGATTTCTCAATGTAAGCAAAAACGAAAACTCTGAATGAATCAATTTTCATTCGTTGCTGATATAGAATTTATATGTGCATGTTAGATAATAAGAAATATGAAAAGTCATAATAACCAGTAAGGCTTAGTATAAGGGACTGTTTGTTTGTCATTGTAAACAAACCATTTGTGCATTTTTGAGTTTAGTTGAATTAAATAACTTTTGATTTAATTTCATTATTGGTAACTCACGTAATCTCAAGGACAGTTACAAATTCCATATACATTTGATAGAATCAGTTTTGAAGGTATTTTTAATAATTGATAAACGATAATCATTTCGTACAATAAGTAACCTAGCCGGCGCCACCAGATAAGAAAGGAAATTCTTAAGTAACTATTAGGTTTCATTTATGTAGACTGAAATTTTATGGCAAGCTGTTTAAAAAATAAATTCTGTACCTACGTATATGTAGGTTGGAAGGTAAAAAAGTCAACGGATTTATATGTTCTCAGCATTTTGACAAGCTTTCACATCTAATGAACAAGTACCTACAAGAAGAGATAGTATCGGTGGACTGGAAGACAGCAAGGACTCTATTCATAAAAAGAGCCAAAATAATTACTTAAGAAGCAAACTCCCAGGCAAATACCTGTTGAACTTTGCCATTTATCGTTCCTATCTACAGACTAGCACATTGAACGGCAACCGAAGTACTTTACTAATCAAAAACTCCTACTGTAACCCACAAGGAGTCGATATCCTTTTTGATGATCTTTTACAGTAATTTTCCAACCTTCTCAATGCGCAATCCTAGGCGACTTTCATTCCCGCTACAGACTATTATATGACTCCATAATCAATACAACGGAACTAATCTCTCGTCAGTCTTATTGCGCTTGATTCACTTACATATCAGAAACATTGTACCCACATTTCTCAAACACGTCGGCACCTCAATACCTCACCAGTCATTTTTTCAAAACACAGCTCATGCATTTTACATAGGCCACTTCAACTCGTATCGATTTAAAAACTTGTCAAATGTCGACTAGGATTCGTTCTCTTAGCCCCACACCTGATTTTCTAACGTTCCAAAATGTCAGGAGAACCACCAACGTCATCATTTTCGTTACAGTGGCAGTCCCACTAAATACAATTTAAACCCCCGAACTTCTCCCACGACATATCGTGAAATAGATCAAAGAGAAAAGGCTAATCTCCTCCAATTCTTGTGATTCAAGAATCGGGCACTTAAAACAGAATCTTATCGCCTTAATCAAGCGAAAAACTAATAGTCGCACCGAAGAATTATGAATAAAGGTCACCTCCCAACTTGATTACGTAATATTTCCTGACATCCCGGGTACCGAGACTACCATCTCTAAATCTATCTGAACGAAATGTTACGGTTGCTCATAGCAGTGAAAGACCATGATTCCAACAAGAAGTAACATACCTTTTCACTAACATTCTAAACTGGCTCACGACGTACGAAACACACTAAACCAGATACGCAACAGTACAAACCTGTTGGGTGTTCTCCGGGGTTGTATCAGAGGTTACCTTAAAACTTTGCGACACACATAGAAGTCCTGGATTTGCCCTGTTATTGATTACCAAGCTCCCTGTATACAAACATAACAAGAAGACGGCTTTCCACAATTTCTTTCTGTGAACGATAAATTCTAAGACGAATACAGAACTACAGACTACCCAGCAACATACTAACATTCCAGCAATTACAAACACTATAAATAACTTTTCACACCGAAAGATTCTCGGCGACACTATCTTATCACACCTTACAGCTATACTCTCTCTATACTCACACAAGAACCTAAACGCAAGCTTCTATACATCTTAACTCAACTCCTTGATAGTATCCCGACGAGACAAAAGAATCCCTTGATAACACAACTTACGCACTCCAAATACCGACTATTTAAATATGCAATAACCGCACACATTCACACGCAAATTACACTACGTATGACACTATCATTAGATAAAAACCCTCACAGTAGGATTCAATTAAAAACTTATCCCATTTATTCTTCACTACCAAAATAATTAAAAACTCATGATTTTAATCAATACAATACCACAAACACAACGCTACACCAACAGCTAAAGCATCACTAGAGCTAAATAGGCAGAAAACTCCTAAGCAGTCTATAATAAATTAACGATGTCAACATAAGCATTAAAAACTAATTTGAGCATGAGCATACTTTTAAAAAAATTACTGAAATGAAGTTATTCTTAGGGCATTTGTCGCTTCAGGATCTCTCCCTGGCCAACAGTTCTACCTTGAAGCTTTCACAGGGCATTTGCGACACCGAAGCTCCCCTCCCAAAGTACATGACCGTTCTTAACTAGCACCAGGTCTGCTGTTAGAGACCTGCACGTAAGTTGTGTAACAACTCTTTTTTAGTGTTGTATAAAATATACCTCAATTTAAGATCTTTCCTTCATTTAGTTCTAAATACAAGAAAATTTTAATTATTTTACAATATTGGTATGAGGTAGGCAACTTAATTTGCGTATCTACATAGTGCATACTTTCGTAAAGATTAATAATCCTGCTTTCAATTTTTATTCATTTCTTATCTGATACATAACGCGTCTGCGTTAAGTTATTCTGCTGATATCTTGTATGCATGACTTCATGATCTACTTGCTAAGCATCCATTTTTTTTCACTTCCTGTTTTAATGTCGAAGCATGAAGCTGCTTTTTTTTGATTTTATTTAAATTTATGTGAAAAACGCCATCAATTTGGTGGTAAGAGATATTTTTAATACATTTACATAAAATTTAAAGCATTGTGTTCTTTTTAGGCGTTTTTCTTTATGTTTTTCTTTGGTTTTTTTCTTTACGTTTTAATAACGTTTTTACTTTAATTACACGTATATCATTACTTCAATTTACAACGTAATTGCATCTTAAGTACGCATTTGAATTTATTGTTGCGTACATTTTTCGTTTTGTGATTGCAATTTTGTGAATGGGTACTTCCAAATAATGCAATAAGAAGTGGATTTAAAAATTTTAAGAAGAAATACGAATTTTTTATAAAAATAATTCAGTTTGGGGCGTGGCTGATAACATTATGTCAAGATTGCACCATGATGACGCAAGAATGACTTCATCCTGTTAACCTCTCCGTATTCATATTTAGATACCAGTGGTTGTCAAAAAGAAAAGTTTGTGTACAAAAATTTATAAGGTATTTATGTAGTGTTTTATTTAGTACTTTAAGAATAATTTTAAGACCTTCATTATTTCATCATTACATTTAATTCAATAAACATAGTCTGTATATTGTTATTTTTTACATTTTTGTCAAGTCGGTTTAATTGTCCCGATAATTTAAAAAAAGACAATTTTTTATTTTTTTACATTCTTCATTATTAATGGTAAGTGGTAATTAAGCAAATCATTTTAGTGAACCAACCCTATCACAATTATAAGTGGTGTAAGGTTAGTATTTTTTGGATAACTTACTACACCTACGTTACACACACTATTTTTTATTACAGCTGGACACCTTATACATACTCAAACACTCTTGACGAGGGCGGAAAGCGGGGTAGTTGCCCAACATTGCAGTGTTCCTCAGCCTCGCATTAGTATACCGTCCTACATACAGGAAATTTTCCTGGTCTGCTGACTTCAAGCGCCCCTAGGTAGGACCGCTAATTACAAACATACACATACATTTACATGCCACCGTAATTCCTGTAGATGTGCAGATGCTCCTCTTGTTTAAAACTAAAGCCAGGCCAAGACTTTAATAATTATTTTCTATTCCAAATTTTATTTTAATTATCGTTCCAGAGGTAAATATAGAACATTTAGCTAAAGTAATCCTGCTTCCTGAAGGTTTAAATATCTATTAGCCCTGGTAGAATTTATTTCATTTCCCTAAAATAAATTTTCCTCTTTTGTCTTTATCAATGATCCGCAGCTATATAACACTTTTAAGTTTGAGTACTTAAAGAACAAGTTTTTGAATCCTCCAATAACTTCAATAATCTTGTCCGACTTATAATTTCAGTTATGCAGTATGTGCAATGCTGATTTATTTTTACCAAGGAAATACCCCACTTAATTTACATTCTGAACGTAAATCCTTTCACTAATATAAGATCAATTTTATGTTAAAAGATTTGGCAAAATCACCAGCAGTCGCCTTATATTAAACCTAACAAGCGGCGTTGTTATTGATTAAACCTTAAACTGAATTCCTTTTGTTTCCTGTATAGGTCCACTTAATACAAAATAAAACGCTCTGAATGTTAAGATTATGAATTAGCATAATAAGTATAGTAACGCAATTAAGAAGAGTTTATCTTTAAAATGAAACACCGATCCTTGGGGTATCAAATCGAGCAACATTCTCTATTATTTATTTACTGTAGGACGGGGCTATTTGAGTCAGTTTTATAAAACTTTTTGGTGTGTAGTCTCTCAAAAAGGCAGTAATGGCATACTTTATACCACACGTCATGCATATAGGCAGTGACTTTTAATCCATTTTGTATGAGTCCCCAGAAATATATTGGGGCTCTTAAAATTTTTTTTTATAGCTGATCCAAATAGCCCCATATGGCGGGTAATTTGGGTTGCAAACGTACAATGAATTACCGAATCAATTAAAACCCACCTGAGGGCTATTTGGGTTAAGAAAAATCTATAAAAACTGTCTTGTATTAAAAAAAACATTTATTTTTAAAATACTAAACAACAAATCAATGGCGTTTCATCAACAAACAGAGTTTAATGGAATAGAGATTTATTCTAGATTAGAACAAACTTAAAAAAATAGAAAATATATTTAATTTTAATTTAATGCATGTTATAGATTGACAAATATTTTTGAAACTCAAAGCCAAGTTGTTCTGTACCTAAAGATTTCGGTTTTTGTAATTTTTTCACCACCATGTCGTCCGTTATAACATTTTCATCAGGTTGTGCTGGGTAGGCAAATCTTTTATATTTACCTGGCATATTTTTTAAAAATATAATAACTTTATATTCCTATAATGGAATGGTTTCCATGATCTTGCCAGTAAAGAACTTTTCAGATTTTTTGGTTTAGTATTTCATCAAAATCCAATCACCAACGCAAGAATCAACTTCTGTGTCTGATAATGTGTCGTTGGTGTCAATTGAATTTTCACTTCCAACAGATTCTGAAAAATGATCGCTGGATCAACAAATGATGGTGTATCACATAGCTCTGAACCTGTTGAGGACCATTTTCTACGATGTTGATTTGGTGTTTTCTTTACATTCATAGCTCTACTACGTGGATCAGCTTGTTCGTCAAAATATGGCGCTGAAACACTTTTCCCTGGTTGTACTCGCAGTCGTTTGCACTTTTCCTTTGGTGTAGCTTCAGTGGCGTCCTGGCGCAAACTTTTCAACATATCTACGACCAGATCTGCAACATATTCATTTGGATCAATTCCATTTTTCTTGTACCCGGGAGTCTCCCTTTTGGTCCGTTCACATTAACTGGGTAAAGCCCAGGTTTATTGAAGCCAGACACGATCTTGTGACTTCCTTTGTTGTCATTTTTTAGTTTTTCGTGCAACTTCGACAATAATTGTGGAAAGGAATCTTTTGACAGGGTATTTAAGCGTAAACATCTTTTCACTTTCATTGTGTTAGTATGTCTTCCAATAACGTTTCAGTGGTGCACATAATGCCACGTCTAAGGGTTGCAGTAGATGAGTGGCGTTCGGCGGCAAGCAAATAAAGCGAATATTTAGCCTCTCACATGTTTCCACGATACTGTTGGAGAAGTGAGAAGACAGGTTGTCTCCAATTATAGCTTTGCTTCCGGTTTACTGCGCATATAGGGGACAATTATTGTTAAAAGTCAATCCTTAAAACATACGCTGTGGAACCACTCGCTCTTTGATAGATTATAACGAGTACCTGCGGGGTTCCCTTCTTTCTATTTATCTCACGAGTGTTCGGACTTACACACCACGTAACGTCTTAATAAGGTACCATCTGCTGCATCAGCATCAATTACAGAAATTAATGTTTTCATTTATTACCCTCTTGGGGTATCTACAACCTCGTTTAAATATAAATTGTTTTGCCTCTGTATTGTCTGTGATATTTGTCTCGTCGTAATTCACAAGACAATCAGGGCTTATACCATCAGCTATTTCATAATTTTTAAAGAAACTATCAATGATGTCTGAATTCAAATTGGCCCGTTGGGATAATATATTTGCCGAAAAGCGATTTGACAGGTGGTCTTTATGACGCTTCATAAAATTAGTGGCCTAATCTCGACCTGGCAGATTATCTTTCAAAATTATTTCATTCCTACCTGATCTATCAAGGTATTTTTTGTTAATATGCGATGGTCATGCAAGTCCATTCTGACATTACATTAAGGTGTTTGATAAAAGCTTTTTCTTCTTCGTTTACAAATAGAAGGTGATTCCCTGAAGACTTCTGATTGTTGTTCTCGCGCCTAACTTTGCGACCAATTGTAGATTTGGGAACTTTGAACACTTATGCGGCTCTCGCTTGAGGCATTCCTTCAATTGCATTTCGCAGCGCTTCTTCAGAATAACAAAGGTAAGGCGCATGATTTTTACATTTTCTGGCATTTTTATATTGCCTTCGATAAGTTCTCACCAACTGGAAATTAAATTAAATTATGTTCAACCCAAATAGCCCCTTTGATTGACCCAAATAACCCCGCATACCCTCAACTATTCCAAAGTACTTTTTAATACTTGTTTTTGTACTTAAGAGTGACTTCTCTACCCTACTAACAATTTTTTTATAAAAACCAGAAAAAAATTTGGCTTACAGTTTCCGTTACAGCAGTGAAAGTTTGCACTATGTCTAATCTCGACGGCTTTTTGGGTGACAGTTCTAAATTTGGCAGTTGCATTTAAAGTTATATATCATGCCAATATTGCAACCAGAATATCCCAAGTAAGACTCTATCAGCCCCAGATAAGTAAATATTTTTGTTATTAGATCCACAGAGCAATTACAGCGGTTTTTTGTGTAATTAACCAAGTAGCTCCTCAAAACTTAATGGCCCCGTTATACGGTATAGTAAATAATTGTTTTTGCTATAATTGTTAAGGAATGTAAAAAAAGAACCAAATATTGAATCTAATTTTATTTTAGTAAAGATAATCGTAGATTTTTAGTACACTAAATATTATTAAACCGCCTAGAAAATGACAAATTAGAACACTGTAACGGGCGATGGGTAACAATGTAGTGTCACAATCAGAGTTGCTAGTTCTAATGAGATGGTGTTTCAGTCTAAAATGCAGCAATTGTTCGTGATTACTTTTCTAATCAATTTCCGTAAAAGTGTATTGGCACTCGTTCAATCCTCTTAGCCAGCAAGATCTCCTGAGACAACTTTACTTAAATTAATGTTTTGGGTAATTTTTTATAGCTATTTTTGTCATAAAAATACAGTTGTCACTGGCTACTTGACAAAAAAGGTTAAACAGTAAAACAATAATTGGAATCTGGTATAAAATCTATATACAATAAATCTGAATTTGGGACATAATTTTAGTGGTAGGTAGGTATAATATTCTTTTTTGAGTTTTGTAGAAAGTTATGCTGTCGACGTTCCATTTTACTATCGCTAAATCGACTTTTGCGACAATCGACAAAGTGTCTGTGTCTGTGTCTGTGTCTGTGTCTGTGTCTGTGTCTGTGTCTGAGTCTGTGCCTTTGTCTGTGTCTGTGTCTGTGTCTGTGTCTGTGTCTGTGTCTGTCTCTGTGTCTGTGTCTGTCTGTGTCTGTGTCTGTGTCTGTGTCTGTGTCTGTGTCTGTGTCTGTGTCTGTGTCTGTGTCTGTGTCTGTGTCTGTGTCTGTGTCTGTGTCTGTGTCTGTGTCTGTGTCTGTGTCTGTGTCTGTGTCTGTGTCTGTGTCTGTGTCTGTGTCTGTGTCTGTGTCTGTGTCTGTCTCTGTGTCTGTGTCTGTGTCTGTGTCTGTCTTGTCTGTGTCTGTGTCTGTGTCTGTGTCTGTGTCTGTGTCTGTGTCTGTGTCTGTGTCTGTGTCTGTGTCTGTGTCTGTGTCTGTGTCTGTGTCTGGGTCTGTCTGTGTCTGTGTCTGTCTGTGTCTGTGTCTGTGTCTGTGTCTGTGTCTGTGTCTGTGTCTGTGTCTGTGTCTGTGTCTGTGTCTGTGCCTGTGTCTGTGTCTGTGTCTGTGTCTGTGTCTGTGTCTGTGTCTGTGCCTGTGTCTGTGTCTGTGTCTGTCTGTGTCTGTCTGTGTCTGTGTCCGTGTCCGTGTCCGTGTCCGTGCCTGTGTCTGTGTCTGTGCCTGTGCCTGTGTCTGTGTCTGTGCCTTTGTCTGTGTCTGTGTCTGTGTCTGTCTGTGTCTGTGTCTGTGTCTGTGTCTGTGTCTGTGTCTGTGTCTGTGTCTGTGTCTGTGTCTGTGTCTGTGTCTGTGTCTGTGTCTGTGTCTGTGTCTGTGTCTGTGTCTGTGTCTGTGTCTGTGTCTGTGTCTGTGTCTGTGTCTGTGTCTGTGTCTGTGTCTGTGTCTGTGTCTGTGTCTGTGTCTGTGTCTGTGTCTGTGTCTGTGTCTGTGTCTGTGTCTGTGTCTGTGTCTGTGTCTGTGCGGTAAACTTACCTGATACCTAAACTTTTGATTTTGTTCCATATTTCTGAGACGGGCACCTTTGTTGTCATTGACGATACATATTCTTCCCAGGATTTCCGTTTTGAAAAATTAACCGACGCGCTAAAGTTCTTGCTCTTTTTAATTCAATTAAGTTCTCGATTGTAGGGTTATGACTGAATTGTTTAAGTAGCTTTCTTCGGTTTTTAATTGCTGTTCCACCATAGAGCTGGGTTTCTATTATTTCTTTTGTTGGTCTTGGGAACAGCTTTATCTTCAGCATCTAGTATTTTCTTGGAAAAATCGTGAATGCCACAATTAATTTCACGGTGCGTACTTACTTGTGGGATATTTTCCTGGAATTTTTGCAATTTCCTTGCTTAGTATTCCATCTGTAGACTACTTCACAATTATTTATGGATTTGCCTGTAGTAATGACTATGAGGTAGTGGTCACTTCCATGTAAATCGGATGTTTGATCCCATAACAATTCTTGAGCAAGTTGTGCCGAACATATGCTAAGATCAATAGCAGAAAAGTTGTTTGACCTCGAGTTAAAAAGAGTGGGCTTTCCATTATTTAGTAGTACCAATTCTAAATGATTCAGTAACTCAACAATTTCTGCACCTCTTATATCCTGTTTAATCGATCCCCAGTAATACTGTGAGCATTGAAATCCCCCATTAACAGGAATGGTTTAGCAAGTTGATCGATCAATTTTCTTATGTCGGTAATGCTTTACTCTTCTAGATATCTTTTTCGGTTTAGGAGATATGATTTTTTAAAAACGTCATGGTATCCAGTTCCTATGAATGCACGACAATACCCATTCACACACTGCAAGAATTGTTGGAAAATATTTAGAGGAGACTCAGATAAATGTCATGCGTTGCCCAGCTCGTAGTCCAGATACTAATCCCATAACATATATGGGACAATACGGAAACAACAAGGAGTGTTATTCACTACTCAACAGCTCCGGAGCGCTCTGGAAGAGGAATGGAATAATTTTCCACAAGAGGCTATCCAAAATTTAATAAAAGGACTGAACCGACGTTTAGAAGCAATTATAGCAGCCAGAGGAGGTAACACGAAATACTAATTTTTGTTTTCAGTTTTATGGTTCCATTCAAACAAAGATCTTGTCCAAAAATAGTCATTTATTAAAAAATCATATCTCCTAAACCGACAAAGATATCAAGAAGAGTAAAAAATAAAATGTAAAGAATTAATCATATTTGTTAGAAAAAAATACGCTCTACAGTTTAGATTGCAAATTTTTTTCACGGGGTGATGCAAACCTTAGGAGCAAAAGACACCTCCATTTTCCTGTATATATCGACAAGTATATCTCCTTTTAATGAAAATTGAAAGAAATATCTTTAAATTGATACATTAATCAACAGGGATAAAGAAATGATCATACATGAAATTTGATGGGAATTTTAGGTGTCCCGAATTTTATGTCGTTGAGTGTATATATAGACAAATATTTAATGTACAAATGAAATATTAATTCAGGAATTAAAAATATTTCAATTGGTCTTTGATAAATAAATCATTTATATAAAGAAAATAATTAAAAAAAAAAATTATGAATTACTAGAAATTAAATGTATTATTGGTGGAATATTTATTTAAAAATTAAACATTAATTAATTAATTTTTCATTGCTTATTGGTTATTTTTATATAATTATATTTTATATATGTTAGGGGGTCAAATATGTATATATATATATATATATATATATATATATATATATATATATATATATATATATCGATACAAGGTATGTAGGCGCCTCCGGTATGTGGAAGAGGCGACCTGACCTCCGGTTGATCCCCTAGAATTAGGGTGAAACAAAAAATATATGTGCTGAGGGGAATGTTATATGGAGGTACAAAAAGTTGTATATGATCAGATACTGGGGTGGCGCTGTCGCCTCTAACAGTGTTACAGTCTCTTCGGAGGTGATAACGACGCTTCTGTATATTTTTCGGTAATTATGCTATATTTTAATTAAGATACGTGAAGATCATTAACCACGTTACGCCTCCGATGGTAGCAGTAAATGCAGCCAATGTGTGTTTTATAGAATACTTGCTCCCGAAATTGAATAGAATTGAATTGAATGTGTAAGTGTAACTTTCTCGGTTTTTAATCATGACTAAAAACACTTTTCGTGGTAAAGCCGTTTATTTGTTGGTATGTGTTTTAATGTTTTTAAACGCTTCGATAGTAATTTTAATTATTAATTTACATCTATTGTCATACGGACGTATATCAGCGTCCGTTTAACCTTAAAAACTGCTTATTATTTATTTTTGAATAACGATAAGATCTTCTAGTGTTGCACCGAGCTAATGAGCCATTGGTAATACGATTTGCTTAGTATTATGGAAGTAATGGGTTCGATTCCTGTTACCGTCTACCGGTCTACCCTGTGTGAGGTTCTTTCAGGAGGTGTCCCTCTTACACATATAGCAGCGGCATGATCACTGCGTATACGCACATTATATGCGGCTATTTAGGCAAATGCCGCCCTCAAAATACTAACTACGTTCCATCCTATCCCATGCCTACCGCACCTATCCGTAATCCCACCATGCATACATACTTAACGTTAACAACCTCAACCGTAAATCCGGAAAGTGCATATTTGCACAATCAATCTATTAACGATTTAGTTAGAATCAGAAACTGCTTTTAGCCGACAAAAATTGCTAAATTGCTCGAGTCATGTAATGTTGACCACGAAATTAGGATATGATGCCCATTTTGAGCTTGCCCCCCACCACGCTCCTCAACATACAAAAATTCATGTGACATCGCTTCCAATTGATTTTTACCCGGGAATGCAATTCTGAGGTCTGTTGGTTAGTTTCTTGCGTCTTTATTCCTAAGTATCACAAAAGCTTCCGAACTCGGAGAAAATTTTACGATTGCTTCTATAATTCTGCTTAGAAACTTCGTATCATTTTTGTTACTTTAGTACTTAGACTTCAAAGGCATTAATTAGCTCAAGATTGTTTATTGGCCAAAAACTGGAAAATTCGATATTTAACAATTCCGCTACGAAAAAGACCAAAAGCGTTGGCCTGATGGTCATAAATTATGCTTTAATATAAATTTACTATTCATGCTTTTATGGTGTGATTGTCCAAATTAGGTTTTTTTAAAAAAATGCAAAATCAAAATTCATGAACAGTTTTGTCAGTAAAATGATAAAACTCATTCTTTTCGTTGCTCCTTATGGTTTTTGGCAACACAATATCAAATTTATGCAACAATGTGGGCTTCCTTAGCATGGTTCTTGCAACATGTGAAAACTAGCTCAGTGGTCTTGATTTACTTGTGAACTAGATTGCTATGCGCATCCGTTTATATCGGTTATTTACAGTTTGATTGTATAATATTGCTATTGTTGGAAAAGCCTCGACCTTCCGGTCCCGAAATAGTTCCAATCGATAGGTCACATTTTTGTAAGATCCAATAACAGCTTTGCGTAATAATGTAAATCAGTCTCTTTGATACGCATATTTTAATGAATGATGGATTTAGCAAGTTTGGGAAACCCATTTAAAGTCGTGATTCACTTTATAATATTGGGTCAGTGTCTCGTACATTTTTCATACTTAAAAAAATATTGAACCGAAATGTATGTGAAATCGAATAATGTAATGTACTGATACGGGCAGATACTGTTTTAAAAAATAAACCTGAATTTGTTAAAATCATATTATTTAATATAGTTTCATATATGTTCGGAATGGAAATCTCAGACTTTGCTGAGAGCTCAGTTGTCGCGATTTGAATTATTGGCAATACTGAACACCATGGTAACTGAGCTATTAGAGCACAGATTGGTATGTATCCAAATTTAATTCAACATATTAGCTGCAGCCTTCGAACACATGTCAAACTCTAAATATTCCCACTTGAACAATTATGGAAAATTGTTTCTTTATCTTAATTCTATGGATGTATATTTGGACATAAATTGTTAAATTTTGGATCAAAGTCTACTGAAGGTGCGGGTTTAAATGGTCCCTAATAGATGCAAATCGTTTTAGTGGTTGACATCGTAAGATATTTCGTTAAGAATAAATTACAATTGCAGTATATAGAATGTGACGTGACTTAAAAATATCTGGTGAGGGAAACACGACATTCCAACCTACAAAGTGGCAATTAAAAGAAATAAAATAGTTTTATTAAGAATACTTTTTTTAATAATTGAATTGTGCTGGCTTTTACTTCACGGAACTTCATATTAACACTAAAAATGAAACGAAATAGTTTCTAATTTCCACAAACTTCTTCAATAGTAATAACCCCTATCGTTTCATTTTGAGTGATAATTTTTTTAAATAACTAAGCAATCTCCTTTTTAACATTTTCTTGACTAAATTAGGCAACATTATAAAACCAAAACTAATTATCTTTGACAGATAAACGTTTAAAGCGTCATGGCAGATATAGGTTAACTTGCTAACTTGAAAAAAATTCAAAAGCCATCCACTTCCATAAAATATAGATAATATAGTTTGAGCATTTTCAAACTTATTTAATTCATTCATTTAATCGATTTTGTACTAAGACACATTATAAAGAAATGTATCACTTAGTATCATTTAAATTCTACCTTAGGAATTTTTTTTCGCTAAATTACACGATGTATCATATATACGTCGCTATTATATATTTCTTTCAACACACACACACACACACATACGCACACACGCACACGCGCACACTCGCACACACGCACACACGAACATACGCACACACGCACACGCGCACGGTCGCACACACGCACACACGAACATACGCACATATACACACACGCACACACGCACACACGCACACGCACACGACCACACCACGCACACGCACACACGCACACACGCACACAGCACACACGCACACGCACACACACACGACACACACGCACACACACGCACACACGACACACACGACGCACACACACGCACACGCACACACGCACACACGACACACACACACTACACAGCAACACACACGCACACACGCACACACGCAACACGACACACACACACACGCACACCAGCAAACAGCACGTACACACACCAACACACACACACAGCAGACACGACACCACACACAACACGACACACACGACACGACAGACACAAAGGCACGTACATAGCACAAAACACAGATACACATAAAAAGACACAGACATAACACAGACCACACATACACCGCTAGAGGCACAGACACAGACACAGACACGGGCACAGACACAGACACGGACACGGACACGGACACGGACATGGACACTGACACGGACCCGGACACGGACACGGACAAGGACATGGATACGGACACGGACACGGGCACGGACACGGACACAGACACAGACACAGACACAGACCCAGACGCAGACGCAGACGCAGACGCAGACGCAGACGCAGACAGACACGACACAGACACAGACACAGACACAGACACAGACACAGACACAGACACAGACACAGACACAGACACAGACACAGACACAGACACAGACACAGACACAGACACAGACACAGACACAGACACAGACACAGACACAGAACAGACAAACAGACACAGACACAGACACAGACACAGACACAGACACAGACACAGACACAGACACAGACACAGACACAGACACAGACACAGACACAGACGCAGACACAAACACAGACACTGACACAGACACAGACACAGACACAGAGCACAGAAGCAGGTATGGACGCACGCATTTAGCACATACAAACACAAATCATGACCGAAGGTAAAGGGAACTTGGATTATCGGTCATG
>JARFJB010000002.1:3487500-3620000 GCA_036346205.1 Vesta saturnalis
CCAAACAGAGTTGATTGTATACACATCACACCGTATAATTAATTAGGTATAAGAGACAGATATTAAATTAAAAGATTATTAAACGCCATTAGTCCTTTAAAATCTAAATGGCGTACAAGGAATTAAAAATTTATACCCCACAACATACATGAGAATATGAGCAGTACAAAATGATATTTATAACTTTCCAATATTGAGCATTTCAGTCCATATCGTGGCGTAGTGAGTGGGATGCTTTCTGTAATGACTTTACATTTTTATTGCAAAAGAGTATTTATTACAGAGAATTGATCAAGTATAATGAGTAAGTTATTTGAATATTGCATCGAATATGAAAAGTACGAAATTAAGAATAATAATGGCTCAATAACAATTACTTATAAACTAAATTCAAATGAACATCCTTTACTACACAGTCATACCTACCTCATGTAGCAAGACTGTATAATAACGTGTAACTAATCAAGTACTAGGTACCGTAGTTATGGATGGTGCAAAGCGGTAGCTTATTGATTCGGGATTTGGAGTTTTGCAGATGTGAGAGAAGTGTTTCAGGTTAAGTCTTATTTCTAAGGTATAAAGAAAATATACGCTACCTATTTCCGGACCTATAAGGGAAGTTTATTTTTGCAGCTCAAGAAGCCAAAGATGATATATGCTTATTGCCTATCCAAACTGAGGTTTTACTTGACAACTATAAGCCAAACGAGTCTTTGTCTTCAAGAGTTTGACTGTTCAAACAAAGAGAGTGGGGATCTTATCATTTCTGTAAAAAAAAGTTGACCGGTATTGGTTTTTGTAGTGTTAAACACAATCAAATTGTTATTTCCCCGAATGCCTTTGAATATTTTGAGAACGGCCCCAACGTTACTGAACGGCTTTCATGCAGATCAGATCTAGATGATGTTCTAAGAGATCTGGAGTGAAATTTGTTTTCATTTGATAAAGTTTAATCCCCTTAACTGCCAATGGTGAAAGAATACAGAACGTTAATGTGAAAGAGGAATAAGATAAGTGCCAACACCAATTCCTGAAGGACTCTTGCATTACCGTTGAGCATATCAGAGGAGTGTACAACTACGAGAACATAGATACCGCTATATGTCGAGATTCCCTTGAAACTAGATAAACCCGTTCCAGATCTGGGCGACATAGGCAAGGATGTTATCTTTGGATCTGCCTTGACGGAAGCCATATTATCTGTCATTTAATTTCTTAAGCAGCTAAGATTAGAGAATTCTGGAACACATAATTTCAAGGTCCTATAATACCTAGGTTACACAATTCAAGGTCAGCAAATTAAAACGTTAACTCATTGACACGATTAAAACGTCTCAAGGTCACACAATTAAGAAAGTGAGATGCAGAACATCAACTACGCCCAAATTTGAACTGAGGTCATACATGCCATACACTTTGACACATAATAGTAAAAAAAGAAAATGATATGTTAATGTATTTATTTATATGGCTTGCTTTATGAACAAAAAAAAAACTGTTTGATTTTGTACAAATGTAATAAGTTTATTATATGTAAGTGTATTTATTCAGATATATGGTTCGCTTTAGGAACAAAACATATTGATTTCGAAATGTCCTTGCCACTTTTCTTTCATTACACCAGTGTGGGCGTGGTGGAAGTAATAATTACGCGTACGTTTATATATATATATATATATATATATATATATATATATATATATATATATATATATATATATATATATATATATATATATATATTACACACAAGCTGTTTGGCGAAAAACGCCCAAAGCTGTAACTCCGTTATCTATTGTCCGATTTTGATAATCCAAATTTTTTTTTAATTAACTCTGAAAATATTTCAATAAATCCTAAATTTTGTTTCAATATTAGCTTTCATTTCAATAAATATCAACTTTTAACAATTTTTAAATATCTTCCTATCATTTACTAAATTTTTTCTGATAGAGAATTCAACGATGTGTATCGAATTAATTTTTTCTTAATATTTATTACCCAAAATATGAAAAACCAATATCGACATTAAGTTGGGTTTTTTATGAAATTTTCGAGAGTGCCATGAAAACAATTGCAAAACCTACTTAACGCCTTAATTTTCATTTAAATATCAGTATCACAAATTATATCTACCTACTTCATTACTGTTCAATTTGTTTTTCTAATTTTTGTATATTTTGTGAATTAACTCTAATTATGAATAACAACGAGCTTACTAATATGTTGCATGTTTTTTACGAGTGCAATGAAAATCGTAGACAGGTAGTGCGTCTTTACAGGAACCGTTTTCCAGAATCATGTCAATTTAGACGTCTTAATCGTAATTTATGAAAGTATGGAGCGATTAAAAAACTTAAACGAGAACAACGTCGCGTTCGTGGAAACATTGAATTAGAAGTTCTTAATGCACAAGAAAATCCACAAACTTCTACAAGAGAAATTGCTGCTAACATTGACACATCACATGAAGTTGTACATAAGATATTAAAGAAATATAAATTTAAACCATACCTACCTCAGAAAATGCAAGAATTAAAAATATTGGATAAAGATTGAAGATTGCAATTTTATAATTTTTATTTAAATAAGATTCGACCAAAACAGCATTTTTATAGGAAAATAATTTGGTCAGACCAGTGCACGTTCAGTAACAACGGCATTTTAAATACAATTGTTTTTGATGGTACGCTCGATTATTTTATAAAAATGTTACTATTTTTATTATTTTTGGAAATAAATGTTATGCAAAAATTAACTCAATACATATCGTTATATTAAAAAAAAATCTACTAGAAAAAATAAAAATACTATACTAGTCATTTAAAAATAAAAAGTTGATAGTTATTGACATTAAACCTAATAATAGTTTCAGAACAATATTTTTATTACGATATTATGATTGTTTTCATGGCAGTCACGAAAATTTCGTAAAAAAACTCAACCTAATGTCGATATTGATTTTTCTTATTTTGGGCAATAAATATTAATAAACAATTGATGTACATCGTTGATTTCAGACAAACATTTTCTAGCAGAAAAAATTAAAAAAATTATAGGTAGCTATTTAAAAATTAAAAGTTAGCATTTATTGAAATTAAAGCTAATATTAAAAAGAAACAAATTTAGGCTTATTTGTAGTATCACTGTGACCCTTCATTGTATATAAAAATTATAATACATAATAACTAGGGAAGTACATAGAGTTTAAGTTTGAATCGATTGTGGCGTGCCTCCTCGATAGCTCAGTTGGAGGAGCCCCACTCTAACAAAGTGGAGGTCGCGGGTTCAACTCCCACTCGAGTTAATCTTTCACTATACGTACTTTAAAAGTTAATTTTAATAAATACAGTTAATTATATATGCATATATATATATATATATATATATATATATATATATATATATATATATATATATATATATATATATATATATATATATATATATATATACATATATGTTGAATTTTAAATTTCCGCGACCTCCATGTGAATTGGTGTTTCGGGTACTGGCCCGCGTTGGTGTTGCAGTAGTCTCTAAGAGACTGTTAACTCGACGTTTCGGCAAGACCCCACTTTGCATCTTCAGGATACGTTTAACTTCCGCTGCTGCTTCGTGTTACTCGTGTTGAACTGTTCAATGCGGGTAACACGAAGAACAATAGAATCGATGAAACTACTTACTTACTTTACCATACATAAGAGGTATATCTGATGTTATGGCAAAGAAATTTTCCAAAACAGAATTCCCTATAATTTTCAAACCATATACTGTCCAACAATTGGTACAAAATCCTAATGATAAAATACATGGTGAGATGGTTGTCATAGATCTTACATCGGATAAAATAATAGGAAACTGAGTATAAGAGTACAAGAACACAAATTAGTCACATGCTCTTTAGCGACTCATCACCTTGAAACTGGACACAATATTGATTCTAACAGAATAAAATTAATTACATTAGCATATACGTTGCAAGAAAAGATTATAAGAGAAGCCATTGAAATTGAGAAACGTCCCTCGGATTTAAAAAAGGTGATGATGGTTCTAGAATATTATCAATATGGAAACCTGTAATACGACAATTATACGAAATAATAGTAATAACCATCTAACACTATCCAACACTCCTATACACCTTTTCCAAAACAGTACCTTAAATATAGTACCCACAACCCCTAGCACAGCACAAATATGAAGATCTAGTGCTAATCAAGTAACGACATATATTGTGAATCAATATTTATAATCTTGATAAAGGTGGTAAAGACAAACTACCCAAATAGATTATTTATATCAAAGTGTTACTATAATACACGAGTTTACATCCTGAAATGTGATTATATTCAAATATATATATATATATATATATATATATATATATATATATATATATATATATATACTTGATGTGCAGTAGTGGGATTCGGAATGGTTCACCAACTTGGATAAACTAATTCGATACTTCTACCATTACGTCTTCATGGGTAATTTATGTTATTATTCGCTCATTTGCCCTTCACACTCGTTATCTTGTTGATGTGCAGCTATGCTACGAATGGTATACTATAAATAAACACATTAACATTTTCTTTTTTCTAGTTTCAAATATCAAGATGTTTATTGTAAGGCCCATGGCCTCAGTTAAAAATTTGGAGGTGGTAGAACAGGCAAGTTAAATGTCTCTTTCGGAATTGTTAGACCTTAAGTCGTTTCAATTGTGTTAATTTGTCAACCTTTGAATTATAAGACCTTGGTATTGTGGGACCCTGAAATCGTGTAGAACTCTCAAATCTTACCTACTACCTTATCTTTTTTTGATTTATTTCGCAAGGTCAGAATTTTTGTACGCCTGTCTTAGTTAAGATTGAAAATAGGTTGCATACTAATATGGGTACATTCCTTTTTACAAAATTTGAAATAAACAGGCAAGAGTGTAGGACACCTCGAGACCGCACGTTTTGAGGACCACTCCCTTGCCTAATGTGGTAGGATACCTTTCTTATGCTAAAATTCATGGGTAAGAAGGCAGGTAAGAAGTAATATGTCATAGTCCACAATTGAAAATGTTTTAAGTTTATCTGGTATTAAGAATAATCATTGACTTACTACATTAGAGTAATAAATCATGAACATCTTACTGCAATAAATAAAATATTCCACCACTGCCTAACACATATTTTATTCCAGAGTTATGCCATGTTTACTGCAACCAAATTAAATGGATGGATTTAAAGATACGCTAAAAATATGATTTAATGAAGAATATTATTATTAAGCTTAAACCAAAGCTGCTATAAATTTCATGTACAGTAGAATTAAACTAGTTAGCACTTAATTTTTGTTAAAATCAGTAGCCATTTATTATTTTTCAAAATATATTATTTATGAAAGTTTAGCTGTTTATCAGCCGAATTAGCTTTATTATCGCAGTTTCAGCAACAATATGTATGTAAAATGGTACCCACATAAAGACCTTACGCGCTTGCTTACTCAAAATCTAATTAGTGTTAATGTAACATACTCGTATACAGCGTATTCAAAATTGGTAACTGCTGTATTACCACCTTAGAAACTATAACAGATAGAAAAACGGCAAACGAGGAAAGTGTTGGTCAATTTTTTAGATCGTTACATATGTGTTGGTTACAACAGGTTGGTTTCGTGAAACCATCATCAACTTTGTTTTTCTTATTACCGCAATTTTTCTAATTTCAAAAGAACACTTGAGTATCTTTCCATAATAAAAAAAAGGTATAAGTACAGAATTGTACTTAACGTATATTCGAACAACCACATAATTAAAATTGAGGGTGGTGTTATTAGAAGAATCGAAATTTGTATCGAAAAAAACGTTAACACAATTCGGTAAGAAGTTGGAAAATCGGTAAAAAAACTATCTTTTTTATTTAGTTTTAAAAATGAATAACTTCTTAAGAAAGCTTTAATTACTCTTCAATGTTTTCAAAATTTCTTCATTAATAGTGTAATTATTAAAATGGACCTTGCCGATTGACCCATTTATTTATGACCAAGCCTTGTAAGGTTAAATGTACCTTGTAATGTTGAAACATGGAATAAGCCCCTCAACTGGAGAAGTTCCTGATTAATCATTTGTTTTCAGCAAGACGGTTGACCTGCACATAATTGCTGGAAAGTGCAGATATTCTTCACAGTCACTTTTGGTGGAAAGGTAATATTTCAATGCTCTTTTACGCTGGCTTGCTAAGTCTTCCGATCTTATCTTCTTAGACTTTTGATTATGGTGTTATGTAAATCATTCGATATAAAGTTGTATCTACGACAGTTGGCGTGCACGTCATTACTTATAATTGTATGTATTAAGATTAAAATTTGAAGTCAATGGAGCGTGTTTTACATATTTAAGCAATAATGACGTCAGGAATGATATCTGCCAAATCGTAGCAAGGCAGTGTTGCAAATAATACTTTAATTACCCACAGGTAGTTGCTTGTACTACTTTAAAATTGTCGTAGTAATATTTTACGAACTTAATTAATCCATTATGTATAAAACGTATCTTAAAAAATTAATTAGAGCTTAATAAAGCTAAATGCAGAATTCTAATAAGTGCATTAAAAATTGAACTCGTTCTCTGAGCGGTACGTTTTGCACTAATGTTATATCATGCTGTTTTGTGGTTAAAAATATTGCAATTTTCGTAAATTCGTGTAATAAGCATATTTTATAGGTACATTCAACATGTATTAGAACGGCACCCCACTGTACAGAAAAAATTTACACTGTAATGGAATAACTTATATATCAAAAGTAAGGTTATGTTATGGTAATTAAAACTAGTTGAAATCTAATTTTTTTTCAATTATTTTTACGAACATTGATGTTTATTATTACAGATAAACAGACACTGTTGTGTGAATTAACTTATTGTTTTCAAATGCGAATTAGAATCTTTATTGCTAACCAAATGTCCCCATCCCAGAACTTAAAATCGCAGCATAATTTAAGGAGTTAGTTAGAAATAATATTACACTTAAATGAGTTTATAATTAAATAATATGAATAATTTCATTGTGAATAGAATAAGTTCCAAATATGTTCACATTTTTCAATAAGTACACAAACAATTTATGTGAACTTAGTGCTGACTTTTTATTTTGATTAGTTGATTAGTCTTTCGATCCACATTTCGTTGTCTTCAGGTAATAATTTGATAATTTGAACAAAGTAACTATAAAGAACGAGTAAATAAAAGGGCAAAACAACAACGAACAGAAATAATACGAGACGGCGTAAACTAAAAGAAAACGATGAGGTTGTAAACAATGAATCAATTTGACAGATTGACGTCAAATCAGAATCCGTGCAATATTAAGTTGAAGGGTTGATTGAAGTTCCTGGACATACATACATACTTACTTCTCTCCTATTTTCACTGACTTATCACCTATACGCATGTCTTTACTTAAAACACATGCAAACTATATTGCCATCTTTATCATAAACATGTATTAAGCTTTAATGACTGTTTAAAGGAATGTCGTGCATTCATTCGGAAACCTATGACGTGCGCCAACTCTCGTGGATACAATAATATGCATTTAATCGTCCTGAAGGTTGTTCAAAGCGAATTCGGATAGATATAATTGTAATACCATGCATCGTGTAATCTGATCAACGGTGCATTAAAAATAAGCGGCGACATTTTAAACCTTAGTGTTTAAAGTAATGTTTATATTATAATTAGTTGTAATCTTTTCAGTTATGGTATGAAGAAATATTATATTACTTAATTTAGATCTCTGTTATGTGATACTTCAGTATTCTCAAATGTTCGAATATTCGTTGATGATGATTGCGGAAAACCAAAACATTGTAACTAACATCTCACTAAAAAGATGCTATGAAAATGTATTAATAGATTTAAATATTCAGAAATAAAATATATTATAATCAAGGGCGTAGCCAGGATTTATAACAGGGGGGGGGGGGCAAACCATGGTCCATGGTCGTTCAAAATGTAAAATTTTAGGATAAAAAGAAAAGGCAAATGAAAACAAAACTTTGAGATTTTAATTATACTTAAATTAAACTAATAACAGATAACAAAAAAAATATGCAGAACAGAAAAATATGTATATTTTTGATTTAATTTTTTGTTTATTAAAATTTAAAAATTGTTTAATTTATTTTTGCTCTTCCAGAGGGGGGCAGTTGCCCCTCCCTGCCCTTAGCTGGCTACGCCCATGATTATAATTTTTTTAAGATATTTTAAGGCACCCGGAGAGCTAGAACTGTATAAAACCACAGATGTTTATGTGTGTACATCTGTGATAAAACTGTCTCCGTTTAACCGTTAGTCCATCCATATTATAGTTTCTAAGATTCCAATACTGTCAGGCATCAACTTTGCACATTTGCATATTTTGGAATTCATAATATTTGCTGATATGAGGTTATTTAAAATAAAAAATATCTTTTTTGTTTTTTTCTTGGTTTTCGGGACATGCGCAGCGTTATACTGAATATTTTATATCTTAAAGTTGGTACAAACGACAATGCACTACAAAAATAAGTAGGTAAATAACATACATAGCACAAACAGATAGGTATTGACGTTTAAAATTCAAACTAGTGCAACTTATATTTTTTATATTAAATCTACCTACAAAAATAATTAGGTTTTAAAAATTTTAATTACTAGTAACAATGTCACTAACGTGTTTATCAACGGCACATAAAATCCCTAAATTTAATTTGAATAGTATACTTTCCTTGTTTTTTTTTACTTAAAATATGCATAATAGATAAAATATTAAAATGTCTGGTGTGGTACACCACACGACCTTCCAACCCACAAAATGGAAATTAAAGGAAATGAAATAATTTTATTAACATTTTTTTAGGATAATTACGCAACCTCTTTTTTATACATTCATAACGAAAACAGGCAACATTGTGAAAACAATAATTTATGTCAGAATGACGTTTAATACTTCATGTCAGATAGAGATTAATAGACATAAATTACTATTTTTTATTGTTAATACAAAAATTTCAAAGCCGCCCGCTTCTGTAAATATATCGATAATACATCTTCAGTATTTTCAATCATATGTATTTAATTTTTACATTTATTTAGCTTTACATTAAAAAACTTTATAAAGAAAATTTATGTAAAATAAAATTTTCTTTAACAAATACGTCTATACTTTTTCTTATAAAATTAATCGTTATTCAGATAATGAAAAACACTTAAGTTCTACCTTTTTTGCCGCTAAATTACGCGTCATATCAAAAAATTGCATATAACATAATTAATCGATACGTTGAAGGTCTATATCTAGGTATTTTTATATCTTTGAAATATGTAGCTGTTTTAGAAATATTTGATAAAAATCAAAAACTGCCTTTAACAACCCCTCTTTCCGCCGCTGGATTTCTCCCAAAATCTAATCAGCTTTAAGCCAAATGAAAACAAGCTTAATTACAAAATTTTAAGTACGTAGGTATTTTAGTTCTGGAGTTATCGTGGGTACTAACATACATTCACACAGACATACACACAGACCACAATAAGCCAATAAGTTGATTTATCGATAGTAAAAAAAAATCGATTGCATAACTCTACATATGTATATGTAGGTTGGAAGGTAAAATACTAGTCTCATGTACGTTTTCTATACTTGGACTAAGAACTAGTGTTATTAATATAGGTATGTAAGGTAGATGTTTAAAATTTGAAAAACGATTGATAATTGGTAGTCTAAGATTAATCTTTTGATTGCAATTTTTGGCGCATTTTAACAAGAATTTAAAAATACGTGAGCTTTTCGCACCGCCTTTTTTCCGTACAGAAATGATCAAAATTAAACTACATACTTTTGTCAAGAAAGAACTTCATGCATATTTGGGCAATTTGGAAATGCCTTTTCATCAGGATCAAGCACCTTGTAGTATGAACTAGAGTACTAGAAATTATTTTAATTCTCCTTACCTTCACAAAATTCCAAATTTTTCTTTATGGCTTTGCTAAGTAGACAAAAAAATAATCAAATTATTTAGTGCAATAACGTTCAAATTCTATAAAACACGCAAAAATAAACACTCGAAACACATTTTAATATCACAATACAAAATATAATAAATATGACAAGTAATTACCGTACATTTTTAATCTATCTAGAACACATCAACAAGGAGCATTAAAACAGACTAATAAATAAACGGCACAAATTATGGTAGTAGACAATATTAAATATTAAACATTTTTATATTACCTACGATACCTTTAATAGGGCAGTTGGAAGTTCGACAAACCGAGTTTGCGTGTTTAGAGATTAAAAGTATATACCATAGTCTTTTAAATATTTTAAAGACATCTGTATTTCCCCAGAGCGTACCTTATAATTACTGTGAAGGAAGAAAACATAGCCGTCAAGTGACCTACTATATCGATTTTTGAATTATTTAAAATTACTTTTATGATAGTTCGATTCTACTAAAAGCATACGAGGTACCAACGCCACCTCCAGAATTGAAATAAGAAGGATTATAAATAAAACACAGTAAGTACGTAAAATGGGACCTACCTGAACCAAAAAAAAAACTGACAACATATACACTGTTATAAAACCCGGACATAAAGCAAAAACAACACTATAACAATGACAACTGATCTTTTTAAAGGTTTCATCCTTTTATAAAGAAGCTAACCCCCTCTTAAACAGTAAATACCTACAACGTAAACCGATATTCTACTCTAATCACGTTATCAGTAAAGACTAAAATTTCTAAAACTGCGATCATGGACTGTAATTTGATAATACAAGTTTATAATTGCTATGTATTCAGTAAATAACCGTGATTGGTCATTATCGTGAACAAAATAGGACTCGATTATTTACTAAATCATTAAATTAAAATATTTGGAAACATTTATGATTTTTGCTACAGAAACAATTACTTAAAATTTAATACTGTTCATATAAGTAAAATAGTTGGTTTGTACATGAATTTGAACCATTTCTTTCTTTTTTTGCTACTGTTGTTTAATTAAAGATGGTCACATTCACATACACCGCATGCTACATACAATACATTACTTTTTTAAACAGTGTTCAATATGCTTAAGTTTCCACAGATTAATATTTTTCTTTAGAAACTAAAATTTAAATATTTTGTTGTTTTATGGATTACATTTTAATTCTCTGGATTATTTTATAAAGAATAATTTGAAATAACTAAAAGTAGAGGAATGGGACATTACGTTTTTGTCTGATAATTTTCAGATCGATTTAATAGCTGTAATAAATATGATTGTATGAGTTTAATTCCATATGTATGTTGAATATTACATGACGTTCTAAGTCCTAATATTTACAGAACCTGTAATAACTAATTTTGTTTTAGCATTAATTCAGTGCATGTACTGTTCTGAAGGAACTGTTTGTCTAATATTTATTATAATAATATATATATATATACTGATATATATATGTATATATAGCATATATATATATATATAATTTCGGTCCTGAGATAACAGTTTCCAGCATGGGGATCTCGCTTATTATAAAAGATACAGATATATGGTATATAATATAGATGATATATATCTATAGGATATAGTGATATATATATAAGGACACTCAATTTCCAAATTTCCATGCATGGGGATCTTAGGCTTATTATAAAAGATAATCAAGATTTCTTCTTGTTATCTTTATATTAGATGAAATTTATTTGCACTTCTAAGATATTTTATGAGAATTATAGAATATCAATTTGGAATATTTCATTTTATTTTAGATTAGGCAAGAAAAATAAAATGTCAAATTCTTATGGAACGACATCTTGTAATAATTGATCTTTTATCCTCTTTACAATGATATAGCACATGTACTATCTATTTTTAAAAACAACAAAGAAAATTAAAAGAAATGTATTTTATTAAAGACTCTAACAATAATTTTCATTAATTTTGATAGGTAACATTTCCAATAATAAACGTTTTTCATAATTTTGTTCAGTACATGGAATTTAGGTTTAATCATAATCAAAATTGTGTGTTTAACCAAAGCAGTACTGTTTGGTTTCACTTTTACATCAGATTTATGTTGAACTAAACGATTCTTCAATAGTTGCATGGAAGTACCAATATAAATTTGTTGGCAATTGTTACATGGAATTTTGTAAATGGTATTTGTGGTTTGTTCTTTTGGTACTGAAGATTTTTGTTTAGAAAATACGAGAGAGCATTTTCAATCATATTTATTAAATTTTACATAATTTATCTTTACTTTAAAACTTCATAAAGAAATATAAATTTGTTGGCAATTGTTACATGGAATTTTGTAAATGGTATTTGTGGTTTGTTCTTTTGGTACTGAAGATTTTTGTTTAGAAAATACGAGAGAGCATTTTCAATCATATTTATTAAATTTTTACATATATTTATCTTTACTTTAAAAAACTTCATAAAGAAAATATAAATTTTTTGGCAATTGTTACATGGAATTTTGTAAATGGTATTTGTGGTTTGTTCTTTTGGTACTGAACATTTTTGTTTAGAACAGAGTTAACATTCTGTGATTCAAAGGCAGGTTTTAGATAAAATTTGGAATTAAATATATTTAATAATTAGATTAGGTACATCAATGTTTTTATAATTATTGTAGAATCTATGAACTCTTTTTTTAATAATGTTTAAAACTAAAGATCTGGGGTAACTTATTTACAAAAGCGCAAATAATTATTTTTGTGTAAAATTTGGATCCGAAAGGGGTAGGCATTTATCAACGATGTTACTAATTACATTAATTTTTGTATTATAGAAATGAGTAGAACGAAAATGCAGGTATGTCCAGCTATGTGTGGGCTTATTATACTAATCAAATTTTAAAGAATTTCTGTCTCTTATAACAAGTGTGTCTAAAAATGATATTTTGTTATTTTTTTCTAATTCAATCGTAAACTGTAATTTAGGATCAAAATTATTAAAACATTCCAATACCTCATTAATTTTGTCATGTGATGATATCATCAACATATCTGAAATAGAATGATGGCGAAAACTTTAATTTTGAAGACAAATGTCCTCCACGAATTCCATTACTAAATTAGCAATTATAGGAGATAGAAGGGAACACATGTCACATCCATAACTTTGTTTAAAAAATTTATGTTGAAATTTAAAATACGTTGTGTTTAAACAATTTCTTCAATAAAATGTTTAGTTAAATTTTTTATTTCTTTCCATTTTTTACTTATAATTTTGATGACCAAATCTGTGAGAATATTAGTAAACAAAGAAACAACATCAAGTGAAATCAGAACGTGGTTGTCTATAATATTGTTGTTTTTAATTTTAGTTTTAAAATCAAAATAATTTGAGATATAATACGTCTTTTTGCCTAAAACCAGTTTAAGAATATTACAGAGAAATTGTGAAAGATAATACATTGACGTACCTAATCAAAATTTCAATATATATTTAAAATACTTATTCGAATAAAAAATCAATTTTATTTAATAATTTGACTAAATTTGATCTAAAACATGCATTTGAATCACAGAATGTTAACTCTTTCTTATTTTCTAAACTAAAATCTTCAGTGCCAAAAGAGCATACCAGATACCACAACACCATTTAGCAAATTCCATGTAACAATTGCCAAAAAATTTATATTGGTATTTCCATGCAACCATTGAAGAATCGTTTAGTTCAACATAAATCTGGGGTAAGAGTGAAACCAAAAAGTACTACTTTGGGTAGACGCACAATTAATTATAAACACAATTTTGATTACGATAAAACCGTAATTCTATGTACTGAACAAAATTATGAAAACGTTTATTATTGGAATTGTTATAAACGTGTCCCAGATAACATTTCCAGCATGGGGATCTCGCTTATTATAAAAGATACAGATTTGGTTAAATTAGATGAATTACTCCTAAGGGTTAGTGAAATTATAGGACACTCTCCAATTTCCAAATTTTCATGTATTTTAAGACTTATGGCAAGAAAAAGAAAAATGTGAAATTTCTTTTTCTTGTAATATCTTTTTTGTTATATTAGACATATAAATTTTATTTGCACTTTGTTAAGATATTTTTTATGCAGAATTTAAATATCAATTTGGATTTTTTTTGCACTTTCTATTTTTTAGTTTCAACCCCTAAATTAAATTTTTCTTATGGAACGACAAGTCGGCTTTGAAATAATTTATCGTGTTTTTTATCCTCTTTACAATGATATAGCACATGTACTATCTATTTTTAAAAACAACAAAGAAAATTTAAAAATGTATTTTATTAAAGACTCTAACAATAAGTAGGCCGTGAAACATGAGAAAACGACAAATAATAGATAACAACAAGAGTTAAGCAGGTAATAGTATTGGAGATAATTATCCAATTATAAAAGATGTTCAAACAATTGACCATTCCGTTCTAAACATAATTGTGCCCTGCGTAGTGTCGACGTAATTGCTCTGTAGTTTTGGCGTTTAATGCTACCAAATGCTGCAAGAACAGCTTCACGAAGATCTTCGGCATTCTCAAATGTTTGCACGTACACTCGATTTTTTACGTAGCCCCAAAGGAAAAAGTCCAAGGGCGTTAAGTCTAGAGATCTGGGTGGCCATAAAATCGGCGCTCGATTACCAATCCATGAATTTGGAAATCGATTATTAAGATATTCGCTGATGATGTTTGAATTGAGGGGTGGGACGACATCTTGTTGGAAGCAGATATTAATATTCTCAATCAGTGGTAAATCATCAAGTTTATTTTCTAAATCAGTTTGTAGTAAATTCCAATACCTTTCACTATTTAATGTTTCGTTAAAAAATATGGGCCCAATAAGTTTAGCGCCTAAAATGCCACACCAGACGTTAAAACCAAATGTCACTTGATGCCGACTTTCCTTAACAACGTGAGGATTTTCAGGGTCCCAAAAGTGAACATTTTGTCGATTGAAAAGGCCATTATTTGTAAATCTGCTTTCGTCAGACCACAAAATCGTAGCTGGAAAATTATCGTTATTCTCACATTGATTAACATACCATTGGCAAAATTGTAATCTTCTCTCGTGTTCTCCACCTCTAAGTCCCTGCAGAATGGTGTACTTATACGGATGATACCTGTAACGTTTTAAAATTCTTTGTGATGTAGTTTTCGAAATACCAGTGTTATGTTCAATTTCTCTAACAGATGTTGAAGGATTTTCAATAACTGATTGTAATACATTTAGTTCTGCATCTTCATTCCGTAATTTCGGATTTCTAGTAGGTTTTGAAAATGAACCATATTCTTTTAAATTAATTACCAAATTTCTGTACCTACGAGCACTGGGCTGCCTTCTTTAAGGATACAGCCTCAAGTACATCCGTTCAGCTTCTATACTGTTTTTATGAGACAAGATGTAACAACTCAATATATCAAACTTTTCAGTATTAGTAAATAAAGCCATGTTTGACACAAAAACATTCTGGAACGAATAATTTTTAAGTGACATTAAATTCGATTGTGTTTTTATGTTTCACGGCCTACTTATTGTTAGAGTCTTTAGTAAAATACATTTTTTAATTTTCTTTGTTGTTTTTAAAAATAGATAGTACATGTACTATATCATTGTAAAGAGGATAAAAAAACACGATCAATTATTTCAAAGCCGACATGTCGTTCCATAAGAAAAATTTAATTTAGGGGTTGAAACTAAAAAATAGAAAATGCAAAAAAAAATCCAAATTGATGTTTAAATTCTGCATAAAAAATATCTTAAGAAAGTGCAAATAAAATTTATATGTCTAATATAACAAAAAAGATATTACAAGAAAAGAAATTTGACATTTTCTTTTCTTGCCATAAGTCTGAAAATACATGGAAATTTGGAAATTGGAGAGTGTCCTATAATTTCACTAATCCTTAGGAGTAATTAATCTAATTTAACCAAATCTGTATCTTTTATAATAAGCGAGATCCCCATGCTGGAAATGTTATCTGGGACACGGTGTATATCAAAATTAATGAAAAAAGTGCTTGTAATTTTAAAAGAGACCTAGATAATTTTCATCAACATACGACGTTATTTAAAAAAAAAATTAAGTAGGAATATGTAATTGTCATATTTAATTTTGATAGAAATGTGTTTATCACTGACGATGACATCAACCGATATCGAAATATATGTTTTCCACTTCTGTTTTATTTATTGACTTTAAACCAACAATTTAAAAAAATATATACAATATAAACCAGTCAAGTAAGGAATTAAATATATATTTAAATAATATTAAATATTATTTATTGACTTTAAGCCAACATAATATATATATATATATATATATATATATATATATATATATATATATATATATATTGTCCCAATAGTGCGTATTCGGTCGATAGCTCCTTAGCCATTAAACATGATTTTTAAATAGAACACCCTATATATTATTTTATTTTTCGATTCGCCTTATAATTTTACACCATTTTTTATAAGAATTACTTACAAGCGAACTCTTACAGTTTTTGATATATTTGCAAAGTTAACTAAAAACTGACATTTTTATGTAGTAATTCAAGAAGGCGTATCTCAGTTATTTTTAAAGACAAAAAAATAATCTGTGGTATAGAATTTATTCATACATGAGCTTACCTTAATCTATTATCAAAATTGGATTTCAATATACACGGTGATCACAAAAATTAATCTAATAACATAAATTTGAAAATGCTATATCTTTATGTTTTTAAATGGCACACCCTATATTTTGTTAATGCCTTGTCTTCGTCTATTAATCGCTTTCATTTCTATTAAATATGTTCTATACCTATCTCTAATAGTTTCCGAGATATTTAAGTTTGTTAAATTTTTTCGTTGAAGAAGAGTAACATTAGTCGGTTAAAGCAAGCTATGAATACATAAGAAACTAAAAAACATATTAACTGAAATACAAACACTTAAAATTATACGAAATGTTCAATGTAACCACCATGTTGTTACTGGCAAACATGAAGTCTTTGAATAAACGACAAATTTACTTTTCGTAACGTGGAAACATTTATATTTTGAATGACGTCTCTAATTCTTGCCTTCGTATCATCTACAGTCGTTGGAGGAGTTTAATAGACTTTTTCTTTAATCCAACCCCAAATAAAAAGTTCAGCTTTGTCAAGTTAGGCGATCTTGCAGTTCAGGAGATCGGCCCTAGTCTTCCAATCCATTTGTTTTGAAACTGGATATTTAAACAATTTCTAACGTTTCTGCTAAAATGCGGAGGAGCGTCATCTAATTGCAGCCACATTCCTCTAAGGGTTTGTAAAGGTAAATCTTCAATAAAAGTTTCAAATTTGTTGCGCAAGAAGGTTAAAAATGAATCTCCATTGACCGTGTTTCAAACAAATATGGTCCTATAATTCTTTCCCCAATAATTCCGGCCCAAACATTAAATGACCAGCGGTGTTGATGATCAACAGGAATTATAAATCTGGGATTCTCAGTATCATAATAATGGAAATCATATCTATTAACGTATCCATTTTTGTGGAAGGTAGCTTCATCAGTAAATAAGATCGTGCTATAATAGTTGGATTTTTCCAAATTTTTATTTATGGCCCAATTGCAAAAGTTTTATCTATTAACGAAGTCATCCTCGTCTAATTCTTGTGCAAGTTGGACATGGTTTGGATGATATTTATATTTTTTTATAATTCTATTAACTGATATTCTTGAAACCCCAACTTCTAATTCCAATTGTCAGCAAGAGACGTGAGGATTTTCAATCACGGATTGAAGAACTAAATGTTCATTACATTCGTTAATTGCGGTTCTTTCTCGTTCTAAATTCTCTTCGTAATGAATACTGCCTGTTTGCTCGAAACGCTCTTTTAATCTTGCAAATGCTGAAACTTGCGGGTGTCGTGCATTTGGAAATTTTTGCTTATAAATTCGATGAGCTAAAGGACAATTTTTATCGCTTTCACCAAGGACGTAAATCATATTAAAAAATTCTTCTTTCGAAAAATTCATTTTGTAATTTAGGAAGTAAGTATACAATACTACACAAATATTAGCACTGTTTGACAAGTTTGATTTCTTCATTTGTTTTCGTTCATCTTTTGTTTTACGCTCTTTTGATTAAATTGTTTAATTTTACGATGAATCGTTTAAAAACATCTCAAATATCTCTTAAAAATGGTGGTTTCACACAATATTTATTATAATTACAATTTATGTATTTCAGTTAATATTTTTTAGTTTCTTATGTACACAGCTTGCTTTGACCGACTAATGTTAACTCTTCATCAGTGTTATCAACGAAAAAAATTGAACAAACTTAAATATCTCCGAAACTATTAGAAATAGGTATAGAACATATTTAATAAAAATTTAAACCGACTAATAGATGAAGACAAGGCGTTAAAAAATATAGGGTGTGCTAATTAAAAAAAGGAAGATATAGCATTTTCAAGTTTACGTTGTTGAATTAATTTTTGTGATCACCCGTTTATTCAAAGACTTCATGTGTGCCAGCAACAAAATGGTGGTCACATTGATCATTTATTATCATTTTAAGTGTTTGTATTTCAGTTAATATGTTTTTTAGTTTCTTATGTATTCATAGGTTGCTTTGACCGACTAATGTTTTATCAACGAAAAAAATTGAACAAACTTAAATATCTCCGAAACTATTAGAGATAGGTATAGAACATATTTAGTAGAAATGAAAGCCGATTAATAGACGAAGACAAGGCATTAAAAAAATATAGGGTGTGCCATTTAAAAAATGAAGATATAGCATTTTCAAATTTATGTTATGTTATGAATTAATTTTTGTGATCACCGTGTATAATGAAATCCAATTTTGACAATAGATTAAAGTAAGCTCATGTATGAATAAATTCTATACCAAAGATTATTTTTTTATCTTTAAAAATAACTGAAATACGCCTACTTGAATTACTACATAAAAATGTCAGTTTTTAGTTAACTTTGCAAATATCTCAAAAACTGTAAGATTTAGCTTGTAAGTAATTCTTATAAAAAAGATGTAAAATTATAAGGAGAATCGGAAAATAAAATATTATATAGGGTGTTCTATTTAAAAATCAAAAGTTCTATATTATACCGCTTTTACATTACACCCTGTAGAAACCAAACTATTTTTAGATTATGCAGCTTATAAAAATAGACAACTTACCTTAACCTTCACGCCATTCCCTTGCGGAGTAGGCAAAACAATCCCTGCCTCTTATTTATTTTTCATTCACAATCTTTCTCCATACTTTCCTATCTCCGCATACCGCCCTACTTCAGCCAAGTTTTACGCGGCCTACCAGGCCCGGCCTTATCTCTAACCTCGCCCACATATATTTGCTTCGTTAATCTTGAATTGTTCATTCTCCCAATGTGACCAAACCAACGTAATGTACTACTCTTATATCTATCCATCATCGTCTTTTCCTCGCCACACTCCTTCATTATGCACTCATTCTTTATCTTGTCCCTTCTCGTTTTACCATATACGCTTCTCAGGAATTTCATACCCACGTAATTTATTTTTCTTTCGTGCTTTTTTTGACATACACACGCCATTATGGATTGTTCGTTTCGCAGTTAGGCTCATACTTTCGTTTCTCATTATCGTCCACATACTTCCAATCACTTTTCTTCCAGCATTGACCCTTCGTCCAATCTCGTCCTCCATTGTACCATCTGTAGTAAACATTCTACCCAGATATACCAACTCGTCCACTTGCCCCACCATTTTATCTTGCTTGTGAATACTCTACCCTCCTTTCCACCTTCTCGATTGAACACCACAATCTTAGATTTTTTCACGTTTACCTTTAGGTCCATGCTCTCACAGACTGTATCAAACCTCCTCAGAGCAGTTTGTAGCTCATCCGCATTGTCACTTAATAAGACTGTGTCATCTGCATACACCAGAAGTCGTACATTTAGGTCACCAACAGCTTCATTTTTACACTTAAACACTTTTCAATCACCTGCTAGAGAGCAACTATCTGATCGATACATCCTCTCCCTGGCATGAAGCCACCCTGCACATCCCAAATCTTAGTTTGTGTAGTTTCTCGTACTCTGTCAATCAGTATTCTTCCACATACTTTACCAGGCACGCTGAGCAGACTTATTCTTGCAATCACTCTTACCCTTATACAGTGGTACAATGATCGCGCTCTTCCAATCCCTGGGCACTTTTCCACACATAAGGCATACATTCTTCGTATAAGTTTTGCACCTCCATACTTTAGCATTTCACCAGTGGTTTCATCTACGCCTGCTCCCTTGCCGTTTTTCAACCTTCCTACCGTTTTCTCTACCTCATTTATCTCAATATCCTTCTCAATTTCATTCACCATTCCTTCTACATTCTCCTTATTTGATCATTCAGTCTTACTTTCCTCACTACTATCCAGCTTTCCGAAATATTCTTGCCAGCATTTCCTCACTTCACAATCATCCCATACTATTTCGTTGCTCATATTTATCACTCCTGCAGCGTTCTGTTTTGGGCCACGTTTTGTATTTTTGACCCATTTCCAGAAGAATTTTTTGTTTCCCTCAAAATCATTCTGCATTTTCTCTTCTTCCACAGCCAGCACATCCGCTCCACTTATTCCACTGTCTCCTTCGCTTCCTTGTTATTTAATTTGTGCACCTCATACAATCGATTTCTCTCAGTCTCATTTTTTGCAGCAATCATTGCCATGTACGCATCTTTTTTCTTACATACTGCATTTTTTACCGCGTCATTCCACCAAGCACATTTTTTCTGTCTACCTACAATCGCTCTTCCAGATATCCGCACGGCACAATTGAAAACACAGTTTTTCAAGCTTATCCATGCACTTTCCACGTCAGTGCCTTTTATTTGTTCGTTCCACATTGTTTAATTCACATTCAACTCTTTACTCACAGCCTCTGCGTACTTCATTCTCACACCATTATCGACTAGTGTGTCTACCTTAATTCTGGATGTTCGCACTACGTTTGCTTTCCTTCTCCAGACCCACTTTTGCTCTAAACACACTCTCGATACAACCAAAAAGTGGTCCGATTCACACTCCGATCCGCGCATTATTATTGTGTCTTTCACCAGATTTCTAATACGTTCATCATACACTATCAAGTCTATCATACTTTTAGATTCATCTTTTTGCCATTTATACATATGCACATTTTTATTTTGAAACCACGTATTTGATACAAACGGGCTTCTCTCCACACAGATGTTCACCAGGCTTTCATCATTCTCATTGACTCTTTGGTCTCCGAACTTTCCTAGAACGCGTTCAGCATGTTCTCTCTATACACCCACCCATCCGTTCATATCCCCCACTATCATCACTCTTTCGTTTGGCTTACATACGTTCAACACGTTCTCTACTTCATTCCAGAAGTTCTCACACTCCTGGTCTCTTTCTCCATTCACCAATGCACAGCATGCAATAAGAAGAACTCTTCAAAACTCCACTTTCATTCTAACCGACATTACCCGGGAAGATACCAATTCGTACTATTTAACACATCTCTTCGCTCTTTCAGTTACGATCACCCCAACTCCTTTTGCGATATGCACTTCAGTCTCAACTCCTGACCATAGTGGTAGGCTGCCATCCTCCATCTCTACATATTTTCCTTTGCGCTTTGTCTCCGATACACACAGAATATCAAGGTGCCTTTCGTACATTACATTCGTAATTTCAAATTCTTCCACGTACCGACTCGCCATTCATTCCTTGCACAGTCGTCAGCAACGGGGCTTGTCTGTTTCGACTTTGACCGCCCCTTGTAGCCGAGGCAATCGTATTGTTCTCTTGAGTAATACCATAGCGAGCAGACCGGTTACTGGCCAAACCGTGCCCCGGACGATGTAGCATTCTCTACTAACGGTATCGCCCTACTACCGGACAGTTATTTGCCTACTGCCTCGACATGTATGCAAGTAAGAAGTAGAAATATAGACAGAGTCAAGAAAGATATAAATAATAGATCGTATACTTAATGTATGAATATCTAAATGTACATATATACATATGCATTTTTTCACTTAGATACCTTTCAATCACGTTTCAACCAGATTGCTCCCTACGCGATTTCTGATTTTCGCGCGACTCACCGGACTGTTATTTATTTGCGACCAAATGTTTCAATTAATTTTAATTTATATTTCCGAGTTATAGTAAGTTCTTTGTTATTTAATTTAATATTTATTTCTCCAATCTATTTTATTATTGTCGCGAACCATGACAACTTTTCCATCAACGTTTCCATCCCCCAAGTTTCACTTTTATCACAATAAATAACGATGGCCCTTTCAGCTCTCCCGACATTAATTGCCTACTTTTAGGATTAACTAAGTACCATTAAGATCAAACATAGTTAGTTTAAATTTTGAATTTGCAGTCAAGAACAAATACAGTATAAGACAATATGCAACACAATGGACATTCTGACGACAAATTAATTTAGCATTTTTGTATTAATATTTTTCTGATTATTCCTTATTAAGTACTGTAAACTACAACAATACCTCATTGTTTTGTTTTCAATATTTTTCTTGAATAAAGAAAAATATTATTTTTTTACATATAAATAGTTTTTCTATAAATCAAAATAGATTTTAAAATATCTTTTTTATAGGCTAAAGTTTGTTACATTTTAGATAAAAGCAAAATATTAATTTTTTAATAAATATATTGAATTTTCCTGTAAATTAAATAACTAAATAATTCTTATTTGCTTTTTCGGGACCCCTATAATTTCCGCATCATCCACCTATATGTAAATCCGCCACTGATCATTATTAAGAAATATAATTATGCAAGTTTATAGATATGTCGTCATTTTGCGACTAAATTTTGTATATTTATGTACTAAGCATTGTTTGCATTGAACCATTGAACTCAATACAAACTGGAATGCGCACTCTACGTTTGTTTATGAGAGACGGTTTGAAGCCACCATGCAAGAGAGATACACATAGTACTGTCCATGATACAAGAAGACAAGGTATGCCTATGCGTATCTGTTCGTGACGTCATTGGGAGAACCGGGTTCTACCACTCAATAAAGTAATGAGCGTTTGTGTAATCCTACCACTTAATAAAAGTGTATGGCTTTTATCTTTGAACATCTTTATATTCGGAGAGATGGATATGATACAAATTTGTTCAACCTATGTAGTATGGCGACTTTTTTAACAGTTGGGGGGGGGGTGCTATTTACTAATAACAGTGTTTACCACTTTGAATCTCGTTTTGCTTGAAACGCAGTAAAATGTACACTTATACACTACTAAATATTAATTATGCAACAGTTTCGGATCCAAACATTTTAAAGATTAGAACAGTGGAAGAAAAACGCAAAAATACAATGGAATTAATTTTCTATTAATTAATTACAAAACAAAAGCAAATGAAAATAATATATTGTATGAAACGTATGACGTTTTCGAACTTGACGGTGATTCTTGTGACGTCATTGGGATAAATAAGTCATCTGCGCGAACTTGACGAATTTGCGTTCTATTATAGACATACCTTGTCTTTTTGTACCATGGTATTGTCTGTATTTCTTCGCTTGTTTTACACATGTACGCTTATATTTAGTGGTGCCATTCAATTGTTTTCGCTATTTAAGTAATTTTAAAGTTTGTTTTCAGTTAATAATTAAGGTTAACTCAACCAAAATGCCCATGTACTGTTCTGCGTACGGATGTACGTAGATTGCTCCGTCGAAAAATACAGGAAAAATACATTTGCACAGGTTATATGTCCTCTTACTGGTTTTTAATAGTGTAATTTAAATAATACATTATGTCTCATAGAGTAGATATTTTTAACTGTTCGCTAAATGGAATAGAATAGAAATAAATGAACAGTTTAGAAAACATAAGATGTGTAGGGTTTTTTCTATAATTACAAATGAGTGCACAAGAGAGAAATACGAAATATACTCCCTTTCTCTTTCTATCATAAGGGCTTCACTTCTTGGCTGCTATGAGCGTTCCAGTTTGTATTGAGTTCAATACATTGAACATAAACCGTAATAATAGTACTATAAGATAATAGTATGTAAGTAACATATATCTGTTACAGAAGGTTATATTACACATACTACATATAATAAATCAATACTGTAAAAAACAACAAAACCACTTACAAAAATTAAGTGTTTTTTTCTTACTTTTATTTCAGCAAACTTCTGAATAACATTTTTAAGATTAATTTTCTCTGCTAATTCATGTCCTATAGTTAATCTAGCCGATCCCTTTAGACAATGTTGGGTGGCTGTGGAACGTAAGAAATTTTTAATTATTTTCAATTTAAAAAAGGTCCTTTCTCCACTTGCCATACTTACCGGCAATGCTGAGGTTAGGAACAACATCTAAAGTAGTGAGAAATTTCAATATCTCAATTGGATCTTGTATAGCATTTAAAAACCTTAAAACGGATTCTATTTCATCTGTTACTTCAAGTGCGTTCACATATCCCGATGCACCATCAGTCGTTGTATTTCCAAAGTCTTTACAATATTTAATTAACTGATATAAATTTTCATCATGTAAGCAGAACAAAAATTGAAAATGATTGCTGTAGGTTTTCATCAAGTAAAATCTAGATTCTAAATCTTTATGTAAAAAATGAAACTGTGTTTTAAATTTTAATTTGGGATCTGCGACCGGATCATTGCGCGCTTCGTAAAGGAAGTTAATAGTTCTTCGTCGAACTCGGTGGCGCGGTTGTGTTAACTCAAATCAGCTGGGATGTCAACAACGCCGGCGAGTTCTTTTGCATCGCAGAGCATTTTATTAAAAGCCTCATCCGAACTCGCTCGATAGGAAATGATAAATCATAGCCTTTGGTCTGTAGTTTTTTTTTACTTATAGTGTTCCCGAACAGGCTAAGATTTGCCCAACTTGCTAAACACTCAGGAACACTGGGAGGGTTTAGAGATATTGTTAGGCTGCCGAGAAAATTCCACAATTTGGTCGCCGTGTAGATTGCGTCCGTTTATTGTGACAAGATGGAATTTTGACTGCGTAATTATGTTGTGAATGGGCAAACCGAGTGTTCCTAGCGAAGATGGCCTGCGAAGGTATTAAGCAATGTATTTCGGTGGCACACTTGCCATGGTAATAGCGATTGAACAAGGAAAGAACCGAAACTGTTCTTCTATACTAAAGAGACTGCAGGTCAGAAGTCAAAGACGGGTCATTTATAAGCATTGTAGCTCTTGTTTGGATGCGGTTTACCATATCAAGGGTGTATTGGGGAGCACTGACCCAAAGGTGGGAATTGTATTCCAGATGAGGTCGAATTTGAGCCTTATGCAGTAAAAGGGGTTTTGCGATGTGAAGTACTGTTTAAATCTGCACAGAAAGCCAAGTTTATGGGCCGCTGTTTTGCTAGCTGACAAAAGGGGGTCAACCCATGAAAGGTTCGATGATACGGACGTCCCTAGCATAGAAATAGAGCTTGAAAACTTGAGATCTAAGCCATCATATTTACAACAGGAAATGATCGGTCTTTCTTGGCGGACACAAGGCAAGAGGCTGTGTCGGCCTTGAACGTGAGTAAATTATACCTTCACCATTCAAGGGCACATTCTAAGTCATTGTGGATTCAGGCTGCCATTTTCACCTTAACGTCCTGACAGGACTTATTGTTCTGGGAAGACTGAGAACTACCATGTAGAGTGCTGTCGTCTGCAAAGCAATGGATCTGGTTAGTTTTTGAGGAAATGAGTTCATTTATGTATAGCAGGAAAAGTGTAGGAGCTATCACTGACCCTTGGGGTACGCCGCGTTAATAGTAGTTTCTTTCGAAAAGAAGCCATCGACGACAACGCGTATACGTCTTTTGTCAAGAAAGTTGGATATCCAATTGATAAGCGTACCGGATAAGCCGAAAGAAGTGAGCTTGGAAAGTAGGAACTTGTGTCAAACCTGGTCAAACGCCTTTAAAATATCTAAAGCTATTACGACTGTTTCACCGGACCTCTCTAATGTGTTATTCCAAAGTTGGGTGACATGAAATAAGATCACCCGTTGAACGACTCTGTCTGAACCCATACTGGTGGTCTCACAATTCGCTCCAGTTAGCTGATTTAAAACTCCTCATAGTTCTATCTGTTTTTCCAGTAACAGTGGGATTGGGTATAGAGGAAGTTATTTCGATTAGGCAGTGGTCTGAATGACCAAGTGCGGAAAGGACTCTTGTTTTATAGACAAGTGGGTTAGTTGTAAGGAATAGGTCCAGGAGATGTGGAGTATGGTTAGGGTTGTCAGGGATTCTAGTTGGTTCAGAAATGATTTGTGTGGGATCACAGGATACAGCAAATGCTTCTGCACTGTGACCTACGAGATTAGTGGTAGATGAAAATTGAAGCCAATTGGAGTTGTGGGCATTAAAATCCCCCACAATTGACATATCGCAAGATGGAAACTGTGATAAGAGGTAGTATATTTTCAAACTAAGGTAATCAAAAAGATCTTTGAAGTTATTATCATTGGGAGACCTATACAAACAACAGTAAAATTTCACAAATTGGGGTCCAGAATGTTTGAACCAAATCGCGTCAAATTTGTTATTTTCTAAAGTGGACATCCTCTTACAACCTACGTTGTCCTTGGTATAAGCACATACTCCGCCTTTAAGGGCGAAAGTTAGAGTGGAGGTTGTATCTGGGAAATTGCAGGTCAGGCGAATCTGTGCTTCCAGGGGAGACTTGGGTTTCTGATAGAAACAGAATGTCCGATTGCACTTGTTCAAGGTGTTGGTGAGCAGCATTAAAATTCGACCTGATACCACGTATGTTGCAGTAATGAATCCGAATGTAGGTACTTTCGATGACCGAGGTCGCTTGAGTCTTGCTCTCCCGGGCATCCGAATGGAGCATAATTTTATTCCTGGCAGATCTTGCTCTTCTTAGCCTTGCTTTTGGGATTGACGAATTCCCCCCTCTCCAGAATCCTTGGGACGGATCGACGAATCGATATGAGAGTATGGGTGTCTCTCCCTGCTCACCTGGGGTATAGCGTCTGTTTTAGAACTCGTCATTTTAAGGGTTTATCCGTTAAAACGACACGCTTGGATAGTGCGTGTTGGCGAGAACATAAGGAATAAAGGAGAAAGTGACCGGCATCCCTTACCGAACTCAGAAAATTGTAGCACCAATGTTAATGAGCTCTTGGTAAATGTGGTGGTATTGCACCGGGCGGCATGGGGTATACATGGGTTCCGCCTGTAGTAGCTTGCTGATCGGATTAATACAATTTAAGATTGTATAACAAATTACGATGGAGCATAAAATCTTAAATTGTTTAATACAATGCAAGAGGTCAGAAACCTCATCTCTTATAGAAGTGTTAATTTCAGTATTGTCATAAATACTTAATAAAGCATTGTAAATAGTTCCCAATTGATACCTTAAGATTGTTATAGCTTCTACTCGACTTTCCCAACGAGTATCACTCAGTGGTTTTAGAGTTAGTCCTTTAACATATTTTAATAATAGGGCCCATCTGAAGTCTGACAAAGCAAAAACCCAGTAAATTTTTTTAAGTACATTAAAAAAAATTTGCGGCTTCTAAGGACGACTTTGCCATATCGTTGACGACTAAATTTAATGAGTGGCTACTACATGACAAGTAAAACGCTCGTGAATTCATTGCCCTTATTCTAGATTATACCCCTAATTTATCACCTCTCATATTGATCCCGTTGTCGTAAGCCTGCCCTCTCATATCCTGCAAATTTAACCCCAATTTTGCAAGTTTTTCAATTATTCCATTTGAAAGTTATTGTGCTGTCGATCTCTCAACTGAAGAGAGCTTAAAAAGTTTTTATTAATTTAGATTTGTCAATAGACAATAATTAAAAATGCCATTTGCTCTATCTTACTGACGTTGGAGTACAATCTAGAATAATGGAATAGTATTTGGATTATGAAAATGTAAACTTTCACCATTATCACACATAATAAAATACTTATCTTTTTTGGGTTTTTTAATGGTGTATTTTAAATTATACAATCTAAACGTTTCGATAATACTTACAGTTATCTTCGACAGTAGTAATATCTGTTAAAATTGTTAAAGATGTTATAAACAATTTTGTCAAAGTTGAAAAATTTTTCAACTTGTAAAATTTAAAATACACCATTAAAAAACCCAAAAAAGATAAGTATTTTATTAAGTATTTGGATTGCTTAATTTCGTCAATAATGTGTGATTTAATATGTGACTGTAAAAGACAAATCAGTTCGTTTTGGATGTCTTTTCGTAGATGGTGAATTTTTAAGCACTCCAACATGCTCCTCTATTATTAGATCAAATAGAACTAGTAGATTGAGAGTTGTAAAAAAATTCCATTAGTAAAATCATAAAGTTTGTACCCTAATGGCTAAACCAATTTGAGGAAGCATTTTTATTGTTGACACAATACGTAGAAGCACATCATAGCAATAATTTGTCTCTGCAGCTGTAAGCCTTTGTGACTGTCAATAGCTTTAGAAGATTGTAATCGCCGATAAAATTCAATCCAAGACATTTGGCATTGATTCTGGTTTTTAATGAATGATGTTTTCTTAAAGTGTCACTGAGGTGTCCCCAACGTGTAGATCCTTCAGTGGAAAGAAAACTAAAAGCGCCTAAAAAGTTTCCAGCAAAAACAATACACAGAGTTTTTTTTATGATGGAATAGACTAACCAGTTGCGCAGTATTTGTTCTCCGTTTTTCGTTTTCGTATAATAATGCGCACTGAATTTTCGACCGGTATTACCAACTGGAAATTTATAGACCTTTAACGGTGTAGGTGTACTAAAGAACATCTTTCAGAGTCTGACAAACCAGGTGGCTGAGATCCTGAATCGAAATTTAAGTTAACCACAGGTTGTGGACTTTCTTTAGAAGTTTCCGGAGTAGATTCTTCTAGATTTGTGTCATTATCGGTCACGGTTACCCGATTGACAGTATCTTTGCAATTTAAGTTTGAATGTGCTTCAGCTTAGGACAACTTTGGCTTGTTAACTTCTTTTTCCTTACTTCCTAGGTACTTCAGCAGACTCCCAACCTGTTTATGAATTTGTGACTGATTTTCGAGCCTTTTGTTTTTTACTGAGCATTTAGCGTCCATCTGACATTCCAAAATATCCAAAAAATTATTAACAAAATATTTGAATGCCGTGTCTATGTCCGTGTCCGTGTCCGTGTCCGTGTCCGCGGGTGCGCGTGCGTGTGCGTCTGCGCGTGCGCTTGCGAGTACGTGCGTGCGTGGTTGGGTGGGTGCGTGCGTGCGTGTATGCGTGCGTGCATGCGTGCGTGCATACGTGCGTATGTGTGTGTGTGTGGGTGCGTATGTACTTGTGGGCGTGTGTGAGAGTATAGGTGTGTGCACATGTATGTGTGGACGAAGGTGAGTGCGTTCTTGTGCGTGCCTGCGTCTGCGCCTGCTTGCGTCTGGGTGTGAGTATGGGTGCATTCGTGCCTGTGTGTGTGTGTGTGTGTGTGTATGTGTGTGAGTGTAGAATTTAAGTGTTCAAACTTTATATATGTGTAAACATAATTCTTTGAAATAATTCAATTTTACTTAACATATTTAGAAAGGTTTTTAATACAGAGTCGAAAAATTAGTTAAATAACTGATAAAATTTTAAAACTCTGGAAATTCTTATATAAGCGATAAGGAGTTTTTTTCAAGTTAGTATCTGTATGTCTATTAACCCCTATCTGTAATGAAGGTTCAACGTCTATCTGAGAATGTATTATTGTTGTTGTACCAAGTTACCTTTATAGGTTGGATGGTTGCATGTTGTTCCACAACAGATATTTAACTGATGTAAACTCTGTGATACAAACACATAGAAATTTGTTACTAATTCCACGCTTTACTGCAGTACAGAACATGATGATTTTCATTACATTGGCGTACTTAGCTAAGAATTCAACCCCATAGAAGAACTAACTAGACCATTTTCGACGTATGCGTGTTATTCTCTTTGCTCGAATGTAATCACAGTATCTTAAAAAAACAAAACCGATTTAAACGAAACTATATTTAAAGTTACTTTTAAAATACCATATTGTGGTTAAAAGTCATTTACAAAAAAGGTAATAAAATACTTATCTTTTATGGGTTTTTTAATGGTGCACTTTAAATTATACCGTCTAAACGTTTCGATAACACTTACAGTTATCTTCGCCAGTAATAATTTCTGTTAAAATTGTTAAAGATATTGAAAACAATTTTAATTAATTAATTCATTTTTCAACTTTGACAAAATTGTTTCTACAGGATAAACTCTCAACTTTATAACAAGAACTTCAAGCTTTTTAGGTAATTCAATTTTAGATAAGTTTGACTTGTAACAGTTTTTAATACGAAACTAAATAAGCCTTACGAATTAATTTAAACATTTATGTAAGTAGTCATATCAAAACGGAATAAAGATTTATTTCTTATATATATATATATATATATATATATATATATATATATATATAATACATACATACACACACACACACACACACACACACACACACACACACACACACACACACACACACAGTGGTTGTTCAAATTATTAGGAACAGTGCTCAGATGTTTGCATTTCTAGCATAATTGGATTTCTCGAACAAATGGTTGGTTGTTGGTCTCTTATGTATTTTTTATTTGTATCTGTATTCTATTGGGATCCTAAAAACAACAAAAAATATAGGCAGAACTATTTATTATTTTTCATAGAAGTAATATTAGCGGTAAAAGAAATCTAATCAAATACATTTCAATATTTGGTGATACCACCGCTTCTATGCTTGAGGGTATGTTCTCTATGCACGCCTTTGCATTTTATTTGAGTTCGGGGTTGTGATGCCACTCTCTTATGAGGGTTTCAATTAACTGGATTTTGGTGGTTCTCAGTTCCGTCGCAATCGCCCGTTTGGTGATCTCCCACATGTTTTCTGTTGGGCTCATGTCCGTTGAATTCCCTACCCAATTCACGTTTCTTTCAGTCAGAAATGCAATAACACTCCTGGCTTTGTGACACAGTGCCGAATCATGCATGAAAATGTAATTATCATCATCTGGAAACCATTCATTGAGCTGCAGTAGTAGCCGGTTTCTAGTACTCGCTTGTATTGGTCTTGTTTCATTGCCCCTTCTACGTTGTACAGGCGCCCCATGCCTTTGGCTGAGATGATAGACCACACCATGATACTAACCGGGTGTTTGACCCTTTCCACAAGACAGTCTGCATGGAATTGATCTCTAGGGCGTGGTCTGGCAAAAGCACCTTTATCGACCAAACTTTGGAATGATGATTCATCAGAAAAGCACACCTGTAAAATATTAGATTTAACACAAGAAAATCGTTAATGCTAAATTGCACTATTAAAAAATGTTATACTTACTAGACTCCAGTCTGCAACAGTCATATTTCAGTGTTGTCTGGCCATTGTAGTCGCTTCTTTTTCATAGTCTCGGTGAGGAGTGGTTTTCTGATAGGCTGACGACCCCTCAAATTCTCTTCGGTCAACCGCCTCCGGATTGTCCTTTTCGAAAGATTTATACTCGCGTTATGCATCATCGTAGTCAGACGAGCAACACCCTTTTTACGATCTTCGAGGCAGATGTTCCTGCTTATCCGATCGGTACGAGGAGTAGTGATCCTTTTTCTGCCACATTTTCCTACACGGTCTGCTTCCAGAGTATTTCTTTATCGATTTTAATCTTAATTCGGTTGACGACAGACTTCGGAACCCCTGCAATAGTTGCTATATCACTCTGGGAACGTGTAGCGTGCAATAACAACATTTGTATTTCTCTGCATTTTCTTGGAGAAATATCCAAACCCTTGCCCATACTAAAAAGAGCAAATTCGATATTATTCTGTCGAATCGTTAACAAAATTCAAATGCACAATTAACACTTAGTAAAAGTATTGTAATAAGAAGCACCTTTTAATTATTTTGGTTACGAAAACTGACGAAAAACAAATAGGAGATATTAAAAACGTCAATCCAGCAAACCGCACTTTTTGACGAACGGCAACCGAATGAGAGGAATCGTCACTTAATTGACAAATGATGCACGTTTTCAGTGTTACCACTGGCAAGAAACAATAATTATGATACCAGTACCAATATCAAATGAAATAATCCTCTAAAACCCACTCTGTGATTTAGATTAGGGGAATATTTTTACGTACCTAGTAATTACAGTAATAAATCAAAGTACAAAGTGTATAAAAATATTTTGCAAATTTCTATGTTGCAGATATGCAATTGAAGAGAAAGTGATAATCGAACAAATATAGCTCTTAATTTTTTTGTATAAAACCAAAATTATATGTTTGTGTTGTGCGTATTTAAATATGACTCTAAAATTACTACAAAGTTTGTAAAACAGGGTTGATTTCTTAATTATTTACTCAAATTATAAATCAATAAGGATAAAATATGCATTGTATTGTAAGTTCTATGGAAAGTTGAATAAAATTTGCCTATACCTCTTAACAAAAAAAAAATTGAAATAATTACTAGCTCAAAACACTTGTGTAAATTATATGAATAAGCAAGACATCCAGATTGATTCTGATAAAAAGTGTATCGTTTTCTAATGCCCTAATTAGAGAATCGGTAATCTATAAGTAGTTAATTTATAATTTATCTTACACGGAAGGTGACAATTTTGACTTAAAAACGAATCGTTTTATTTATGAATAGTTTATTTTTTCCATCACAAAGATCAATATAAACTAAATTGTGTAGGAATAGCTGTTAGCACTTCAAAAAATAACAATTTTGATAATTTTAAAATACAATTTTAGAAAACACTACTGTAAATGAAGTGTAAATATTGCAATAATACGAAAATGTACAGTTATAATCACTTCCTGGAGTAAATTTTTGGTTTATAAAAATTTGAGCAAGAATTATATACTTTGTGTACCTCATTACCTATATCACTTTATAAATAATGTGTTATATTTAACGACAAAATGAAATTACGCCCTATATAATCTTTTATTCTATTTGAGTTTATTTATTATTTAAAAACTGTACATCAAAACTTAATACTGAAGGAAAAGGGGACCAAACAAAGTTTGAAAAGTATTAATCGCTTTTCTTTACCATTTTTATTTAGGAGACATGCGAATATTAAATATTCACAACAAATAGTTTTAATAATGTATAACACTACAAGTAAGGTAGCAATTTTCTACAACATGTAATATTTGCAAATCCATCTTAAATCCCTGCAGTCTATTAAATTGAAATAAGTACTTATAGGAAGTGCATGTTGGATACCTATATTAGTATAAAAAACGGCTGTTTTCCGTTTTGTGAGACCTTATGAATGCCCATGAGTCGTATTCTCTTACCGGATTACGAAAGAAACCTTATCAAACTTCTAGAACAGTGACGTTTCATTATTCTTAGTTTATTTAGTTATTGAAAACATTTATGCTAATCTAACGTCGTAATTAAGGTTATGTTGATGATGAAAGCCCAAATTGCGATCCGTCAAAGGCAGAAATTAGTTTAAAATACAACTTCTGTCCCTTGACTGAACCCAACCTAAGATTCACTTTTTTCTTCACGCCACTGGTTGAAAATTCTTGGATTAACAAACATTCTAATTGGATTACGTTATTATGTAGAAATGTATACTTACCTAGCGGACTTCATAGGTTAGCACTAGGAAGTATTCTTTTATCTTTGCATTATAGGCTAATGCATGCAGATACAAATATACTTTTTTAATTTCAATAAATCAATTATTCTTAAGAAATGGATGGCAAATATTTTTTTAATTTGTTTAATTGATATTACAGCAATTACATAGTTGTTTTATTTCAGTTGAAGTAGGTACAGTCAATACTTATGTCTAAAAATACTACAAGCATGAATGCTTTACGTTTGTGTATACAAAAAATATATTGCGATTTTTTTACAAACTAGCAATAGGAAACAAAATTGTAAATGTGAATTTACACACGACCTTCCAACTACAAAGTGGAAATTAAAAGAAATGAAATAATTTAAAATTTTAAATAATAACAATTTTTTAGTTCAATTATGCAAACTCCCATTTAATTCGTTTATTCACGTTTACATTACAATATGATAATTATAACCAAATTTCTTTGATGTAACCGTATTTTTATAGCCCGCACTATGACCCAGCGGACTATAATGAAACGTCAAAAATTGAAAACAATCGGCACAAAATTATGAGTTTATTTAACAATATTTTCAATCCAATTATATATATATATATATATATATATATATATATATATATATATATATATATCTTTTGAGAACAATCCACGTCACAATTCATTTCAAATATTCAATACATTAATTACGGGCATAACTGGTTTTTGGCCCTACGGCGCTTTCGAAATAGCGCCTTGGACCATAAAAGCCTTAATACATAAATAACTATTATGACAAACTATTATGAATAGGCAACATTATAAAAACAAAAATAGTAATTTATGTCAGATGTAAGTTTAAAACTTTGTGTCACATAGAGGTTAATCAACATCTAGATGCTAACTTAAAAGAAATGCCAAAGTTGCCCGCTTCTATAAAATACCATAATACAGTTGAAGAATTTTCAATCTTATTTAATTAATTTTTAGGCACAATTTACTTTATATTAAAGAACATTATAGAGAAAGGTTATGTAAAATCAAATTTTCTTTGCACCTTTTCCTATAAAGTTGATCGTTATTCACATATTTAAAAAATTGAACTAACACTTAATTTCTACACTAGGAATTTTTTGCCGCTAAATCTTATCAGCTTCAGGAGAAATGGAAGCAAGCTTCAATACGAAATTTCAGGTGCGTAAGTTTAATCGTTCTGGAGTTATCGTGGATACCAACATACATTCACACACAAGCGCGCACGCAAGCACGCGCGCGCACACGCACACGCACACCCACATACGCACGCAATTACGCACGCTCGCAGATACGCACGTACCCGTGCGCACACGCACACTCCCACACACATAACACGAGCGCGTGCACACGTACCCCCAGACGCATACACGCACACATTTACACATGCGCACGCACTCATCCAACCACCCACCCACAGACAAACACACACACACATACGCAATACACAATCATACGCGCATGTACACGCAGATACGCACACATGCACATAAGCTCGCACGCGCGCGGGAGTTTCCTCTCCTACGAAGGCAATTTATACATAAGTTTCGCTTTGCTATTTCAGTAAATCGTGATTCTAACGGTAAGTTCATAAGATCTGAACACTGATTAGTAAAATATTCCTTTTTGCAGTAATTACAAACCACTTTACGATTATATGTTGCTACGCAAGCCGTGGATTTGTCCAATCCATAGTGATATAGATATTAATAGAATTTATGTCTCTGATTATGACCTAAATCTGATTTCTGTAAAAAGATATACTTTTTTGTCCATCACACAAGAATGCATTAGAAGTGTGTCTAAAGGAGGATATCCCCGCACACGCACACACGCAGACACGCATGCACGCATAGACGCGCATACAAGCACACGCACATATGCGCATACGAGCACACGAACATACTCTCAGACGATTTACACGCACGCATGCCCGCACGCACGCACACTCACACGCTTCGCCACACGCACACTATCACGCACATTCACACGCACATTCATACACACACTCACACGCACACAAACGCGCGCACACACAGATCATAGTCGATTTTGGTGAAACTTTGTCTAATGTTATAAAGTTATAACGATATTGACATTATTAGAATCTATGTTTCTAATTTGGATCTGAATCTGATTTTTAAACAAATATACTTTTTTTCCACTGCACAAGAATGAATTAGGATGTCTAATGGGAGTATACTCCCACACACGCACACACGTACACACGTGCACATACACACGAGCACACGCGCATACGAGCACACGCACACACGCTCACACGCACGCACGCATGCACGTACACACGCATGCACGCACGCTCACACACACACACTCGATCTAGGAGAAAGTTTGTCTAATGTCATAAAATGAGCTAATAAGTTGATTTACCAACAGTGAAAAAAAAGTCGATTGCATGACCTTCTATACCTTCATATGTACATGTAGGTTAGAAGGCAAAACTAGTTAATCTATCTCTCTGATATTGACCTGAATCTGGTTTTTGTAAAAAAAATATACTTTTTTGTCCACCGCACAAGAAGGGATTAGAAGAGTATCTAAAGGGAGTATACCCCCACACAGGCATACGTATACACGCCGACACGCACACGAGCACACTCACACACGCTCACACGCACGCACGCATAACGTACGCACGTATGCACGCACACACGCACACTCAGACACACTCTTATGAACATTCACATGCACACTTATACGCACACTCACACACATCCGCATACACACACGCACACATACACGCACACACACACACAAACATACGCGCATGTACACGCAGATACGCACACACGAACACACGCGTGCACGCACGCACACACGCACATATGTACATAACCTTGCGCGCGGGAGTTTCCTCTGCTACGAAGGCAATTTATACATACGTTTCGCTTTGCTATTTCAGTAAATCGTGATTCTAACTGTAGGTTCATAAGATCTGAACAGTGATTAGTAAAATGTTCCTATTTGCAGTAATTACAAACCACCTTACGATTATATGTTGCTACGGAAGCCGTGGATTTGTCCAACCCATAGCGATATAGATATTAATAGAATATATGTCTCTGATTATGACCTGAATCTGATTTTTGTAAAAAGATATACTTCTTTGTCCACCACACAAGAATGAATTAGAAGTGTGTCTAAAGGGAGGATATCTCCGCACACACAAGCAGACACGCATGCACGCACACACGCACACACGCACACACGCACACACGCACACACGCACACACGCACACTCGCACACGCACACACGCACACACGCTCATATGAGCACACGCACACACGATCACACGCTTTACATGCACGCATATTTGTCCACCACATAAATATGAATTAGAAGTGTGCCTAAAGGGAGTAAACCAGAAACCACTACTTTGTGGACTATATTTTTATAAAAATGTACTACTTTTGAAAAATATCTGTACAGATTTGTAATTTCTAAAAATGCTCACAGTGAACACTCCGAAAATTTATAAATACATGTGAGTTTACCTATAAGAATTCAGCAACGTCTGAAAACTCTGAAATCGATTTTCTGTGAAATAATTATGAAGACAGATCAATTCTGTAAAAACTATTTGCAGTGTGCTTACTTTTAGAAGATGTGTCCAAAGTTGATGCTGACAGAATCTCAGAAACGGTAATAGATAAGGCGCACAGTTTAACATACTTGGCTTTTGGGTTTCTAAATTGTGTATTTTTGTATTTATATTTACATAAATATATACGTTTCGTTAACAATTACAGTAATCGTCCTCAGTAAGTGGTAGATAATATCTGTAAGGAATTGCAATAATTCTTACAGATGATACGACTTACTGAGGACGGTAACTGTAATTGTTGTCGAAACGATTTATATAAATTATAAATATAAAAATACTCCATTTAAAAACTCAAAAGCTCGGTATTTCAATTATGTATAATAATGGTGAAAGTTTACATTTTCATAACCCATACAGTTAAATAGAAAGTTTTAAAACAGTTTTATTAGTAGTATATTGGTGCTTGGAAGCCATTATTAAATATTAAATATTTTATAATAATTAAAAAATTAGTTTCCCAAGAAGCGTTTTATCGCAAGAGTTTTCTAACAGATGAGTGTCTCATGAAACGTGTGTCTTGCACTATTTTTGTATGTTGTATATTTTATGGCACATTTTGAGAAAATGTTGATTTTAAATTAACAGTGGATATTGTTACTATCATAAGGTCTTTCAAATTCAATTATTTACAACTATTATTTAAAAATTTTGTTTGATGTATACGTACTGTTAAAAGTTCAAAGTCAAATTTTATGAAATTCTATTTTCTTTTCTTACAATCGTTAACCTTATTACCATTGTGTTGTATTTCACACTTTACAACTTTTCTAATTATTTTACCAATCTTTGATATACCAATTTTCACGAGTCAGAGCAGTTGCGTCATAACTAAGTTTGTTTCATTACCACCTTTAGAACCCGTCTATTGTGCACAAGAAGATGTAGATATAACCGATTTAGGTTGGCAATTCTGTCCGGTGTTGTCAAGCATTAAACATCTGACACAACACATTATATATAACTTAAATTTTATTATCGTGATAAAATAAACTGTCAAATCTCAGCTTCAAGGGTTAGAAGCTGAGATTTGACAGCTGTCAAACTGTTATTTTTCACAATCTGACAACATAGGCGTCTTCTGACAGTATTAATATTAGTGACGCAACTGCTCTGACTCTTGAAAATTACTTTACAAAAAAGTTGCGGGTTTTTTGTCTACATTAGAAACGCAAATGACGTCATACGCGTATCGTAATAAGATTGTTATGAACGGAAAATAGAATACTTATTTGTATCACTAAGCCAGAAATGACCATTTTGTGAGTATGAGTAGAACTGCGAATACTCGCAAAAATAGTTTTTGGGCGTGTGATACATATTTCTTGTGCTGACGCTACTAATTCATTAAAAATATTTTCAAAAATTTGTTTGGCGACGCCATCAAGTTATGTTGGTAGCATTACACATCTACGTGTCAAACGACTCTAATATGTAAGACATCTGTTAGCAAATGTTCATATATAAAAAGTCAGTGGTGTCAATGCAAAGATTTTTTGAATTCAAAAATCAGCGTTTAATGTTTTATATCTGGGGTAACTTTTATATTACTCAATAACCTGTAAATACGTTTTCATAGTCTCTTGGCATAAAACTAACATTATTAGTCAATATTACTTACAACGTTTCGGTCATATGACATCAACATCAACTTGACTTTTTCTTATGAGCCCTGCATTTCATTATTTATATTTTAAACATTATTTGCTATCTTTTCAACAACGTTGCACACCAAGCGAAAAATGTAATTAGTAATAAGTCATGATTAAGACTACTGTTTGTTTGCGTCAACTAGTGTAGTTTGTGTGGTAGTGCGTGTTCTACTATGGCTATGAGTAGTTGAAACGTACTAGACTATCATTACGCTTATTAAGATCATTTATTCTCTTATGAAGATGTGTAACTGGTGCCAGTAATCTTATGATATTGGTGTTGATTGTCACCGGGTGTGAAAATTTCAAGTAACGTACGTCAGATAATTTTTTTCTTCTCGTTTGTCAAATTTTGGTTTTAAAAGATAATCGATTTAAAATGGTTTGTTTCCAAGTATTACTGTATTGAGGATTGAAATGGGTTAAATGTTTTTTTTAATGGTTAAGATATTTAGAATAGGGTATTAAAAAACTTGAAGAGTAAATTTCATGATGATTAAATTAAACGTAATTTGAAAAATATAAGATATGAATATGAAATTTTTTGTTTTGCTATTTGAAGATGTTTGGGTTTTGTATTACAAGTTAAAATTTAGAATTCCAATTCTGTAAAAACGTATAGGATTTTTTTTGTTGTCACTAATAATGTTAATTCAAGATTTAATTAATTTAATTAATAGTTATTCTCCTTATTTTATGTATTAGAAATTTTCGTTAGTTGAAAGGGAAACCACGTATTATAAAATTAAATTGAGTATTGAAGTTATTACTTTTTATGGAGCACAGTTTTAAAAGGCGTCCGCCAGACGGGTAATTTTGATAAATTTATTTCAATTAAACAAAGAGTTTGGAATTTATGTACGTTATTTTAAGGTTGATTTTCGAAATGGACTTTCATTGGCGTGAATATTGGATTTCTTGATAAGGGGAGCGTGGGATCTTATGCAGTGGAATGTTTTCTTATGACGTAATTTCTCTCGATCGTTTACGAAAAAGGCATACCGTTTCTACCGTGTTTCTAATTTGAACAAATATGTTTCATGAGTGTTTGCTGATAAAATTGAACATGGCGAAAATTAAAAGGTCGATGTGTATGTGTGGTCAGTCTTCGTTTAGATGTAGGGATGCGAAGACTCCCTTGAAAATTAGTGCCCGGACGCGTACTCGAAATGTGTGTTGGGGTACGTCTGTACCGTGGTGAAAGAGCTTCCGTTGGGGAAGATCCCCTATTAACCTTTCAAGGGGGATATTGATTAGACTCAACCACCTCGGTACAATAATATAATAGTATACCGTTGTCAGTGATTGACAGTTTCGAGTTCAAAGAATGTGGTTACGTGTTTACTGCTAGTGCTAACCTAATTTCTTTTGGATTAATACGGCCTTTCTGGCGGATTATTTGTAAAAAGGATTCCGGGTATAATATGTTAGTGTTGAGTACATAGCTGGCCGTAGTAAAGAACAAATTTGCTGTACATATTGACGCTTTAATAAGTTTTAAGTAAATAAAGTGATGTTTGTGTATATATTATCGTCAACCAAATGGAGAAAGAAGTCATTGGTTTACGTCAATTAAATACCAAAGGTTCATGGCAGTACCGTTGTGTAATAGAAATGGAAGTTCGATTGATTATGTTGGTGTGTGTGAAGGTAACTACATATTTTTCTGAATTTACATTTTTGGGTGACTTTAGACGAATGAATATGTTTTTTGTTTGTTTATTTAAGTGACGTCTAGATTTCAGATTTGTGTAAAAAGCGTATTCATACGTAAATTGACTATTTCATATGGTACCTACCTGTAATTTATTTTGAGTTCGCTAACTAAAATTAATATTGTGCTGTTTTATTTTTGGTATAATTTAAAGATCTAAGGTATATAAGATAAAGAAATTTGGGTTATCTGAGCTTGGAAGACTCGATCCAAATCAGTTTTTTTTAGAAATTTTACGATACAGAGTTATGTTCAATGTATTTCGGACAAAATACTAATTATTTACGTTAATCCGGATTAAATTTCAATATATGTATAGTCCTTATTAATTAAGTGTTATTTTTTTTAAGTCTACACATTTTGTAATCTTAATCTTTTCTCACAATGTTCGCATTACTACGTTTGCATTCGGCTACTGAGTTATTTATTGGTTCTACACAAATCTGGTTGATAATATAATTGCATTTGAAGATGTTTTAATAGAAATAACGTAAGGTATTTACGAAGTGAATAGGTCGTTCACCGAACAGCTGCCTTTTTTGCCTGTCCGTGGTTGTTTTGGGAGTATTCCCAAATTATTTTGAAGTTTTATAGGAATCATTTTACCGATTGTAGCCGCCGTAGTGCCTGGATTTGCCAAACAGGTAAGCAAATTTGTTTATTTGTTGTGCTGTGGCTGTGAGCGTAATTTAGGAATTTAGTTTTGTTGTGTCGTATTTTCATTGAAAATTGAATAATTAATTAGTAAATTGTACATATATTTTTGTTATTTGAGTCGATGATTTTGTCGTTGAAGTTTATCGAGATGTATTTTTTTTAATAATTGTCGATCTCAACAGGCTAAATTTGGCCTATCGTGCTAAAGTACTCAGGAATACTTAGGAGGATGGATGAATGATTTATTAAAAACTAAAGAGCAATTGTATGTTGGAAAGACCACTACGACATTCGTCCTCTGCAAACTACTGGTCTACAGCGTCTATGAGCACATTGTTGCATGAAAACTGTTTTCCCCGAATGTGTTTGGGGAACAGTTATAGTCGCTGGGAGCCAAATCTGACGAACATGGTGGGTGCTCAAGCAATTCGAAACCTGTGTCAGTTATGGCAGCCATAGCAACACAAGCAGTGTGGGTAGGCGCATTGTCCTGGTGATAGAGCACACCGCGCCCTAATTTGCCACGACGCTTTTCTTTGATGGCTACGCGTACTTTTTATATTAAGCTAGCGCAATAGTTGCCTGTTATTGTAGCTCCTCTTTGTTAAAAATCAATGAGAATTACTCCTTGGGTATCCCAAAAAAACGGAAACCTTACTTTTCCGATTGACGGCTGAAATTTGAACTTTCGAGGAACTGGAGAACCACGATGCTTCCACTGCATACTTTGCAGTGGTGGACCTATGTTTCGTCCATCGTTACAAATCTATCCAAAGAGTTCTGCGGATTTTGTCTATATTGCGTCAAAAGTCGTTTACAAATCACAACTCTGCGTCGGTTTTGAGTTTTGGTTAACATTCGTGGGACCCACTTTGCGGACAACTTCTTCAAGTCTAAGTGTTCTCGTAATATGTTACTCACATAGTGGAATGGCAAGTTTCCTCTACTATTTCCTTCACAAGTCACAGTGATTTTCTGTATTGCAGTACTAGATCATAGATTTTATGGATGTTTTTTGTAGTTGTAACGGTTATTGGTTGACCACCAGCATGTTCATTTTCGCAATCTGTTCTTCCACATTTAAATTTACGGCACTATCGTCGCTTTTTGTTCGATACTATCCAGTTTGCACTACTATGACACTTTGTTTGAAACAAACAACTGCTGTGACAGATACAGATTTGATTTTACGCGTGCGCTGTATCCACATATCGGTAATGAAGATACTGTAGCGTGAAGTTTGTATCTCCACTAGAAGTATGTAAGTAAGGGCGGAGCATACGGATCAACCTTTGTACAGTACCCTTAAATAAAATAATGATTGTTAAATTACAGCAAAAATGCCTTCTATTTACGTTACATATTGAAGTATTGTTATTATGGAACAATTTTATATGTACCAAAAGACCTAGGTGTGGCCATCACAGTAATCATAAGTATAAAAGCGTATAAAGCAAAGAAAGCAAATGTAGATGGACAGTGCAATACAAAAAACTAAGTATGATTCAAAAGAGAAACAAAAAACACAAAAGCAATGCAAGGAACTGGAAATATAACAACTTTATGCATCTTGAAATTTTGATAAAATTAATCGTTCATCCTTTAACTTATTTTTTAGCTTTCTCACCTAAATGCAAATTTATTGTAAGCGATTAAAAAATTTAAAATTGAACTGGGTCCAAAAATGTGGTTTTTAAAAAATGTCGTGATGTAGCGCGGCACGCGCGCGTGTGTGTGTGTTTGTAATGAATCTTTCCAGACGCGATATCTCAAAATTGTATATGCCGTTGCATTCAAATTTCATACATGATTAAACCACAATAATTTGGAGAGGGGGGTGACCTGCGTGGAGGGATAAATGTGATTTTTCGGACGTAACAACTTAAAAAGTTCAAATCGATTGTAGTCAAATTTGGCGTACGTATTTAGTACATAAATCTCTAGATCCCAGTGATTTTTGATCGTGGTAGATTTGCGAGCTGGTAGCGTAGTGGTGACACGACCTACTTAGCATTCGGGAGGTAAAGGGTTCGATTCCCGTTACCGTCTACCTTGTATTAGGTTTTTTCAGGGGGTTTTCCTCATACACATGTAGCGGCATGGTCACTGCGTACATGCACACCATGTGCGGCTGCTTAGGCGAATGCTGGGGTAGTATTTTCCCCCTCAGAACCCTAACTCCGTTCCTTCCGATGCTATCCTGACCACACCCATCCTTAATCCCACCATACATATGTACGTAATGTATGTATGTATGCTGGGAATCCATGATTGTGGCTGAAGGAGCTCGGAAAGCTCGAGCAGCCCGCCCTCCCCGTTGGGGAGGGAATGAAATACGTGGCCTTTTCCTTTCCTTTTTTTTGCAAGATAAGGAGTAAGTAGGTGAAGTGTGATGTTCTTTCAATAACTCAAACATTTGAAAAGTAATTGCATTGAAATTCAACACATAAACGTCTAGATACCAGTGATTATTGGTGGTAGTCTAGCGGTGGAGTAAGGAGTAAGAGGGGTTAATATGATATTCTCTCACCCACAATAACACAAAAACTTAAAAGCGATTGCATTCAAATTTGAGGTAAATGTTAAAAACTTAAATGCCTAGACCCCAATGGTGTCTGTTGGTGGTGATGGGGTTGTGGGATAAGAAGAAGGGTGGATTTTATTTTCTTCGAAAATCGACTACATTCAAATTGGACGTGCGCATTTGATTGAATCGACACAAACAATACGCGGTGGGAAGTTTTCGAATTGGCAGAGTAATTTTTTTTTAATTTGATCTTTAGCATTGCTGTAAATTTATTGCCACACGGTGTTTGTAGATTAAATATGTTGTTTACTGTACCCACCAAAAGGTTAACGTTAAAGTTCGTTGTAGCATTCGGGAGATAACGGGTTTCACCCAGTACGTGGTTTCCACGGTAAGGGAGGGGAGTTGTCAAGTAAACGTTTATGTTATTGTAACAGAAAGAGCTATGAAAGGTCGCGAAGCAGATCTTTCCCTCCTTGGAGAAAAAATACCTCCACACTAACCGTGCTCATTGTTATGAGCATAAATTCGTTATACTCATCTTTAATGAGGGCAATTTTTTGAGTCACAAAATAAGCAGTCCGGGCCGTAGAAGTAATGCGTTAGTACGAGTTCACCTGTTTCGCCACTTAACGAACTTTGGGACCAGCCTTCCGAGTAGGTATATAGCCGATGACTTTTTTTAAGTCGTATTTCAGTCCGTGTGATTAGCACGAAATGGCGCCCAATTTCTTACTTAAATTCACAATGTACTTAATCAATAGTAATTTGCTTAATTAAATAATATCCGTTGTTTCGGTGGAGCAAATGGTTGATATTCTAATTAAAAATATTAATAGTCATCCATATTTATTGGATTATAATATTAAATTTCCCTTTAAAGTGCACATACATTGTACTGTTCAAGTCCCGAAGGAATACACGTCTGGATTTGTAGATTTATGGAGGAAACGGGAGTATTAGACAGACTATATGAATGTTATTGCAGTATACAAAGAAACATTTTTGAAATATTTTTTAAATTTGTAATTTAGAAGTTTAATAAAATTACACGACGCGGTAGTTTAGGCCTCACCAGCAAACAAAAAAAATTCCTTCTTTTACTTCCATATAATACGTGTTCACGTATTGCTTATTAATAGTTTAGTTCTATGAATTTAATTTCATTATTAATATATACCATTATGCCATATTTCATACGGTCTCCGAATTTTATTTACATTAATTGTATTATTTTCAGTTATCAATAAACAACTTACTTAAAACAATACTTTTTGCGCCATCTTTTACGATTAACTGATATTAGCTCATAAAAGTTGTAAGTGTTCTGTATCGAAATGAGCATTATTGACTTTTAAATAACGTAAGCCATACCACAGATATTATTGTATAAAAACAAAATAGGATGTATTCTGTAATATGAAATTGGTTTATGTAAATTAGGTTTGTAAATTACGAAAACAAAATAAAGTTTATAATTAAAATTGTATTTTAAAAGGTATTCCATGCGTATAAAACTTTTCCGTTCAGTTTAATTCACCTCGCTGTGTTCATGCTATCCTTAAACATGTCGATATAAACTGATGACGTCAACCGTTGCCGTGTCGTGACGTCAGAGCGAAAACTGGAGAGTTTAATGCTTGGATAGAATCTGAACCCATTCATTGAACTTTCAATTTAAATTTTATCAAGTAATGAACGCCAATATTTTTTAATTAAATATTAATGCGTTTTTCATTTAAAAATAAATTAGGGATTTAATATATTGACAACACAACGTAAGAGAATTACACATATATGGTAAGCCCTACGTTTATACGATATGCCTAAAAACATTTTAGAATGTAAAATGATATTTTCCTAATATAAATATAAGACGAAGATGAATTATTTGCGTTAAATAAAAACAAAGCCAAGGTAACGCTACGTGTCAAGCCAAGATATAGCAATATTTGTTTATTTTAGGATGCTTAATGGCAGTGGGGAAAAACTAGGTCAAAGCTTCCCCTCTTATTTCCCTTTGAGCTTTACTTCAATGGGTCATTCAATAACGGATTCGGGATTCGTTGCTTCTTGTTTCTTTGTCATTAATGCAAAAATCACTCAAAATATTAGTATAAACTTAATTGACTGCTTCAGTTGTATATTACCAGAGTTGCTATATGTTATATATTTATTTTTCCAATCTAATGTTAAAAGGGAAAGTGATAAGAAACATACAGAAAAGTATGTTTCTTTCAATTAAATTAAACATTAAAATTTATTAATAGTGCATTCCAACAAAGAACAAAATAAAAAATTCAGCGCTAACCCAATCTAAAGCTAAGGTTGTAGGTTTACGTCATTGTTGGAGAGGGTAATGTCCTGAATCTATCTTTGTCGCACTTTAGTCGCGTCCCAGCGCTATTATTAGATCGAGGTCGAGTTATTTTTAGCCTTGTTATATAGGTTAGCTAGGGGATGATACGCATGCGTCTTTTCGATCCTTTTTCTATGACGTCATTGCTGCTCTAGTTATGCATTCCTTGCTTACTTGGTTATCTTCTTGATTTTTATAAAACTTTTCTAAAATATTTCGTTTGTTGTATTTTAATTAAAAAGTGTGACTAATTTTATTTACTTAAATGACAAGTTAAGTAACATGACTGCGAAATTGAAAATTGCACACAAACAACAAATTTTTAACAATGCTTTGGTTTAAAAGTAGTTTATAGCATTGAACTTCACTCAATATAAATGATTTTTTTGGCAACAACTGTGAAAACAAAAATGTAGTGTAAATCCCAAAACACCCTTGCGTTAGCATAAACCTTTTCGGACACTATAACGTAGTTATGCAATACTTTATTGAAATATATACACAGTGTTCGTTTAAAACTAATTATGCAATTTTGGGGTAATTGTATGGTTATATTTCCGCTTACAGATTGCAGAATAAATTTGAAAGCTAACAAAACCTACATCTTAAATCCGTAAAGTTAACATTAGTGTGATAAACTACAAACAATTGCATACGCACATTTTACTTGAGATGGAAAATTATTCAAAACTCAAAACTGATTTTCTATCAAACAATAAAACATTTTTAATTGCTTATAACTTGTTGAGTTTTATTCGAAATAGAAATCCTTTATTTCGTTCGTTTAATATACAGCATTTATCTAAAAGACACTAAAAGACCACAAAGAAATAAATAGTGACACAAAAACCGGTTCTGACAATACATTTGGGTAAAATTATTCAGAAACGTTCGTGTACTTCCATGTGAAATTTATCCAATTTGAACACTATGATTTACAAAACATTATTGCTAAGGTGATAGCTATCAACCCTTTGTCTGCGTATTCTGAAAATTTGAAGTATATGCCTTTTATCTTCAGTAAGAGATTTAATTTCAAACGAATACGTGAAACTTTCGCACAAACTTACACTAAAATAGAAAATGAAGCTACAAATGCAAGAATATACAGCAGGTTCCATTTATATATGCAAGTTCATACACATTTTTACTATAATCCAAAGTACCTTAACGCCTCTACTATTTTAGTTCTTTGTTTAATTTCCAGATACACAGGTCACTTTTATGCTTCTAGTCATTATTTTTCTCTAACGTCTAACTGACGCTGTATATCATTACTTAATTATTAATTGAAATGAACTTTATCTAAATGATGTTATATTAACGATGATTGTTCTGACATTTACTCATAGCTAATGAATTTAGATAGAATTTTCGATATAAAAAAAAGTATTTTTATTTAATTAGTTCCGTACCTTTGTGCCTTAACATTTACACTTTGCAAATATAATTTTTGTAATCGGTCAAAGAGTTTGAAATTGGACTGAGATTGGAAATATCCGTTTTGAGGTCCCCTTAGACCAAAAAGTGGTTTTTGCAAAATGCCAAAAATGTCTGTGTTCGTGCGTGCGTACATATATGCGTGTGTATGTGTGCGTGCGTGTCGCAACTGTTTTGAATAGCTACCTCACATAGTTGAATCAGAAATATAACGCTAGGAAATGTTTTATAAACGAGCATAAGTGGGCCAATATTATTTCAAAGGGAATTGTAAAGTTGTTTTTACCATTGTAAATATTTCGTTAATTAATGCTTGTTAGTTCTAAAGCTAATAATTATCGTATTGTATTGAGAACAAAACCTTCGTAAAAACGAAGTGAATAATAACTGTTCTAATATGATAAATTCATATTTATCACATAAATTCCTTAGTCGAGCTTACCTTGCAAGGTTGGAATTCCTGGAATGCATTTCTGTCCTTTAGTGCACTCAATCGTATAAAAGTATTAAAGTACATAGTATGGCAATTCAATTTATTATTTATTAATAATTGTGTTTATAATTATTAGGTTATTAAATTGCATTTTTATGTTAGTGAGGAGGATATACAAATTTGTATAGACTATTTATACCGAGTGGACCAAAAGTCTGGAAACGCCCAATTATCTCGTAAATTGCTAGTCCGAATTGTACAAAATCTGGGATAAACCTATTTTGGAATGCGGAGATTCCATATTTGACATTTGCAATGTTGTCAAATTTGCCGTTCCTCTGATATTATTAGTCACTTTGGTTTTTTAAATACATCACCACGTATATGCAGTCATTATTGGAATCTCCTCTTCAATACGAGTTCAACCACATGTAACACTTATGATTTTATGTAGTCTAGAAGGTCTTAAATACATAAAACAGAAGTCTGGCAACGCCTAATTGTCTCAATAAATTTTTTAATACAAACTATTTTCAACTACATTAAAACATAACGATTGAAAGATTACAACATTTTTAACATAATGATTACTTAATCAAGTTTCAAAATGTGCTCCATTTGTGAGTTGACAGTACCCTAATCGATAGTAGAATGCGTTTACCACATTTATCCATGATTGTCTAGAAATTAATCGAGATTCATCGATAATTCGTTGCTTTGGCTCTGCAAGACTTGCTGGTTTAGTTTTGTTAACTGAGTTTTTCAATTATCCTCAATAAAAATAATCTTTAGGGTTGAAATCAGGTGAATTATCATGTTCAATACTACCTTGTCTACCAATCCATTATGCAATTAGGTATTTTCATAATGAAAATTGACAACATTGTAAAAACAATAATTGTAATAAGAGACTTTATAAAGAAAAGTTGAATTATTTAAAAAATGAGTTTACATATTTTCTTATAAAGTCGATCGTTATTTAAATATTTGAACGAGCACTTAAATTCAAAATTTTCGTCCAAATTACGCATTGTATCGAAAAATTGCATAGAAAATAGCTAATGTATAGCTTTAAAGTCTATTTTCTGGTATATTTATATCTTTGAGATATGCAGATGCATCAAAAATATTTTTCAAAAACATAAAACTTGCCGTAATAAAACTTTACATATCCGCCGCTGGATTTTTCAAAATTCAATCAGCTCCAGGAGAAATGGAAGCACGTTCAAATACGAAACTTTAACCACACACGTGTTGTCGTCCTGAAGTTATAGTGGATACTAACATGCATTCACACACACGCACGCACACACACACACACACACAGACGCACAACGCGCACTCACGTACCCACACACACACACACACGTACCCAAGCGCATGCACATGCACACGCACTCGCAGACGCACACGCATACGTACACGCACACGTACACACACACGCACACTTACACGCACACGTACACGCACACCCACAACCACACGCACCCATGCACACACACGCACACACACACACACACACACATCATGGTCCATCTTGCCGAAACCTTGTCTAACGTTGTAAAATGAGGTTATAAGTCGGTTTCGTGTTAGTGAAAAAAACTGCACTGTATATTTTATATTATCCTCGCCGGGAGTGTTTACCGCTACGTCATCGCATACAATATGGTGTAATATAAAAAAACATGAGTCACAATTATTTTCGTTATAATAAATTCTGATTAGAAGATTTCTGATTAGAAAATATACCCCGAGATCGCAGCATTTAGGCTGCAGAATTCCGAAATACAATTACTTATTTATTGTGATTTATTTTGTAAAAATTAGAACTGATTTAAAGTGTGTAATAAATTATGATTAAAAGAACTAAATGTAGGAGTGCACTACTATTTAATTCACTGTTTTATATGAGAAAATAGTGTAAACAAATTGGATATCTAAATTCATAAATGAATGGCGTAGCGGTAAACACTCCTAGCGAAGATAATACGTACATGTAAGTTGCAAGCTAAAAATTTCGACTCTTGGAGCGATTTTGAAGGTGTATTAGTTGAAATATGTTGCGGAACAACACACGACTTTCCATCCTACAAAGTGGAAACAAAAGAAATGAAATAATTTTAATAATAACCTTTTTAGGATAATTATGTAATCTCTTTTTTAATACGTTAATAACGAAAATGGACAACACTGTAAAAACAGAAACAATAATCTGTCAGTTAGACGTTTAAAACTTTATGTTAGAGGTTAATAAATACATAGATACCAACTTAAAAAAATTCTAAAGCCACCCGCTTCTATAAAATATCGATAATACATTTATTAGACCTATTTTGCTTTATATTAATAAACGTAATAATGAAAAGTTATGTAGAATCAATTTGTTAAAAAAATATGACTACACATTTTCTAATAAATTCAGAGATTCAGAAAACTCTTAAATTCTACATTAGGAATTTTTTGCTGTTAAATTACGCGTCCTATCAAAAAATTGCTTAGAACATAATCAATCGATATGTTTAAGGCCTATGTGTTGGTATTTTCATATCAAAATTAAAAACATTTGGCGGTTATCCAAAAAAGTTATCTTAAAAACAAACTTGAAAATTATAATAGTTCTTATGGTAAGACGTTAATTCTGGCTAAAACAACATCTAGTGGTATAACTTAAAAATTTTCAAACCAGCGGGGTTAGGAAAAAACAAAACGTTTTCTTAAGAGAAGCTTGAGATACTTTAATGTATGCAAAAAGAAGAAAAATAGAAAAAAAATCAATTTACACAGTGCTTTAAGTTCTGTGATTAACAAAAATCGATTAGATAGATCCAAATTATAACTGCGGTTTAGTTTTCAAAATATGTGGTATTTTTCTGTTTCCTATTTTTTTTGCATACATCAAGTTTATTTCAAACTTATTTTCAGTTTACATTGTTTCCATAAATATATAAATTATTGTCATACAATTTTCTGTAACAATAATTATAGGTTATTCTGGTAAGCATTGATTTATGGTGCAAACTTTCTTTATAAGGTGTCTATACAGCCATAAGCTCTTTTAAATTTGTAAAAGCTTTGACCTTTAAGTTAAAGCGATATAAGTGTTTCATTACGACAGATTCGGTACGCAATAGAATTATAATTTTAATAGCACAAAGTTAACGAGTTATTAAACATTAAATAATATTCGTCTTTTACGTATTTCTGTAATATACATCTAATTAGAAAAAAAACATTTATATTGCCAAAATTATGTGCTTGGTGAAGAAACTTTTTCTTTCAAAGTCTTATAACTTGATTATACCAAGATATAATATTTCAACCGTGTATTTGTCTATCTCAAAGGTATTTAAGTTGCATAATCAGCAGAAAACCGTTTTAGATTGATAGTTTGATGAGTTTGGTGAGTAAATATTAATAACGAGACTTTGTTAGTTTTCCGATTTGTTGCCAGTTTATAGTAGCGGTGGAAATTTTCTTGAACAATTCGACTCAACGTCTATGACTGCTTTTGTACCCAAAGAAACAAGTCACCTATTGCAAAGTTAGTGAATAAAATTAGCACAACATTATTAGGCAGGACCAACTGCTTTATCAACTACTATAACAAACAAAATTTATTACCTAGAATTTTGTCCACATAATTTAATCACATACTTCACACTGTACAGGAATGTAAGTAGAAGGAGGCCATCTTCCCCCCACCGCTTTTAATCGGATGACGTCACAATTAAAACGGGTGGGTGTGTGCGTGGGGGGAGTCACGTGACCGTCACCTTTCCCCACGTTGCCACGCCCACTTCGAGTTGTTTGGTCTTGCACGTGCATATTCTCAGGCTAAGGGCTGTAATTGGGAGGGGGCGTATCGGTAGACCACGCCCCCTGGTTTCTGATTGGTCCTTAGACCCCGCCCAGCCTCCAGGCTATGTGCTCTGGTTGGGTGCCTAAGGCTCTGTATTCTGATTGGTTGCTTATTTACTTGTGGTGCGATCTAGTGGTGTATTTTTAAAACTAATGAATGTGTTCTGTAATAGAGGTTGATCGTGGTTCCACCTGGTGGTATATTGTTAAAGTCCCTGTAACTGTTATGGCGGGATAACCTGAAATTTGAAATAGTGTTCTAATAAGGGGGGCCCTCATACTATCTCATGAGACAGGTTACAAACTTGTTCTCGGGTCTTCGCCCCTTATCGGGTTTTCGCCCCCCTTGTTGGATCCCTTGGCGGGAAAACTAAAAATTTGAAATAGTATTATAAGGGGGTCCGCATGCTATCTCATAAGACAACTATACTATACACTATCTAGTGGTATACTTTAAAGCAGATTTAACTGTTTTGATTTCATTGGTATTCGTTTTAAGTTGGTACTTATTTCGATCTACATATCTATTTACAATTAATACAATTACAATAGCGCTAAGTTGAAATCTCAACGCAGTAATGTAAAATCTTCAATTACTAAAGCCACATAATATGTCAATAAAATATGTCAAGGGGATGTTGATTCAAAGGTAGTTGCCAAACTGACTATTTTTGATAAATTTGAAACAATTTAAGAAGACATTGAAAGTTTTAGTGATCCACCAGGCATTATTGACGAAATGGAGCGCGATCAATTTGAAACAAATTATTGTTCACATTAAACATTTAATTTCTTTTTCACTGAGTCAAATGAACAAAATGAAAGTATAAGTGATTCTAGGCGTTCCCATACCCGTTATCCGGCCTCCTCTATCGGTTTAAATCAAACATTGCAATGAATTAAACTTTCTACCATAAATCTTCCGAAGCTTACAGGAAAATATGAGTAATGGGTTGAATTTAAAGATTGCTTCAAGGCTTTAATAAATGATAATGAGTGCATTTCAGCTATACAAAGATTACATTACTTAAAGTCATGTTTACAAAAAGATGCATTATATATCATTGAATCAATGGAAATATCCGCGGAAAACTATGAAATCGCATGGAAAATGCTTAGTGAAAGGTACGTACAAAAATCATTGATTATTCCTAGCTACGTTCGATCAGTTGTTGAATATTCGTCCTTAATTAACAGAAGAGTCTCATGTCCGTTTAAGAAATATGTTCGATACGTTCACAGAGCAGTTGCGTTGCTTAAAAACCTTAGGACAACCGGTAGAAACTTGGGACACTGTAATCATTTATATGTTGACGTCCAAATTAGACTTATCTACGAGGCGAGAGTGGGAATTGTTTGAAAAGGAAGGTGGAATTGCGTCCATGAATGACATCAATAAATCTTTAAAACGGAGATGTGAGGTATTAGAACACATTTGTTTAAATCAAACAGATAAAACCAATCTTGAAAAGAAGGGTATGGTGAAGGCGCACAGTTATGTGTCGAATGTTGCAACCAATGAATCATACAATTCTAATCCCTCAACATCAGCACCTTGCTACATATGCAAATAGAGACATACTATATTTCAATGCAACTCATTGCTTAGAAGGTCGCCCAAGGAAAGGATTAACTCGGTAAAGGCAAACCGGCTTTGTTATAATTGTTTACGACCTAATCACGCGATGCAAATTTGCACCGCGTCTGGTTGTAAATGCAGTCGACGCCATAACATCTTATTACACTTAGACAATTCAAGTACTTCTTATCATATTCAGGATGAAAGCGTTTCAAGTAATAGCGATCTCTTTAGTAACAATGCTGAAGTTACAATAAAGACTATAGACAATACACAATAAAATCAAGTGAGCGTTTTGCATACCACTGATAATTCGCTCAAATCACAAGTTCTATTATCAACGGCATTAGTTAACGTACAAGACTCGTGTGCTAATCTACATCAATGTCGCGCGCTTCTTAACAACGGTTCAATGAATAATTTTTACGTAAAAATTAGCCAAAAAATTAGGTCTAGCACCTAATAAACCCATTTTGCAATTTCCGGTGCAGGACAATCAAAAACTACTGTTCCATCAGAGGTGAATTTAAAACTGCTGTCTCTTAACAAAACCCACAAGAATACTTGTTGCTTGATTTTATCGACAATTACTGACCCTAATTTTCATAAGGCCGAACCTATCGATCTACTCTTAGGCTCGGCAATATTTTGGCAATTAATGTGCTTGGGACAAGTACAATTAGGTGAATTAACAATACAAAAGACGCGATTAGGATGGGTGATACGTGGAAAATTAGGAAATGTTTTGGAAAATTGAAGAAATCAATGCCAATTCAAATTTATCCCATGCAGAACAGTTTTGCGAAAAACCATTTTATAAATAATTTAAAACGTAATAGCGATTTATTATAAAAATCCCATTAAGAGACAATTTTAACGATATGGGTAATTCCAAAGAGCTCGCATTAAATAGGTTTTACTCTTTAGAACACAGATTAATAAAAAATAAACAATTACAAACAGATTATTCCAAGTTTATGCACGAATATGCTATGTGGTATTCAATGCTAGCATGAAAACTGACAGTGTTTTAAGCTTAAATGATGTTGAATGTGTAGGGCCGACAATCCAAAATGATCTTTTTTCAATAGTGCTAGGATGCAGAGAATATAACTATGTAATGACAGCAGACATTTCCAAAATGTACCGTACGGTCCTTGTAGATAAATCACAGAGGTCATTTCAAACAATATTTTGGCGTTCAGACCCCGAGGAAGAACTTAATTGCTACCAGTTATATATAATTACTTATGGAACAGCTTCAGCACCATATCTTACGGAGCGGTGTTTACATTTTTATGTTTTTATACCACTTTGTAGTCTTGTATGTTTTCATTAGGTGTAGATTATTTGTAATTTATTGAAAATGCATTTACATTGTTCAACGCGGCCGGTATGTTACGGCCATGAAGACCGTAGGGAGGGAAGATCCATTATGCATACAAGAAGTAAGGTTATGATTCAAACAAATTGATAATGATATCACCTGAAAAATCCAAAAATAAATAGCAAGCCAAAAGAGAATCAAGCAGTTGAGTTTTCTAATTTCACTTTTTCGTATTAAATAAATAATAATAAATGATTATTGCTTATTGTGCATGAATAAAGTGTACGTTTTAATATCAAACTTTATAAAAAGTATAACATCTGTTACGAAATTTTTGTGGTATTTACCTTTACGCAGATATGTGGTTTAAATTACAACTGAAAAGCTGACTTTCTAGTTTGTCACTTAAGTGAACAATTTTGCTTTTGTTCAATGCAAATATAAAACCAATTAAGAAATTAGTCTGCATTAATATGAACATTAAAGTTGACAATTTTTACTTTGTAGAAAACATCCATATTTAGTTCGTTCCGCTTTTTTGCATCTAATAGGTAATGTTCAAATAACTCTGAAAATGATAATTAATTACCTACCTTCTAATCTACATATACATATGTACCGCCAACTAAGAACGGCCGTCGGCCATATCTCAGGAATGGATTATAGCACAGGTTCGGGAAAAAAATGTTTATAACAAAAGTGGCCTCGAGAAACGCCTGGAAATTATTTTCAGAATTGTAGGTCCACCGCTAGAGGGCGTATTTGACAGTTAAAATTTTAAAAAGCAAAATTTTTCAAAATTTACTCAATTAATTAATTACATATTATAATCAGATTCCTTGACAAATTCTGCATATTTTTTATTTGACAAGTTTTAGTCTATCTCTTCAAATAAGGGGTGGGGGAGAGTGGGAACCTTGTTACGAAAATTCAGGTTCTGCTTGACGGATTTTAATAAACTTGATGTTGTTTGAAAGAGCTTTTGTTAAACAATAGAAAATTTGTAAATTTGAAGCAATCTGATTAATAACATAAATGCTAGAGGGTGCTGTTTAATATTTTTTTAATATTGTGTTTTCTCTTTACAATTTTAAATGGAAGCATAAAAATTTAAGTAGGTCTTTAAAAAGTAGACTAAATTAGTAGTAAAACTGTGAAAACTGCAAGTCGATATCTTTTTCCTATCCTGAGATATCGTAAGAAACAGGTAAATGGCGGGAATTATTCTTCCAACGTCTAGTAGGCTAGTTCGCGTTAACGGAAATTACTAAATTTAGCCTGGATGAAAAGATCTTACATTGGTCTGCAGTAATTTAAACTGTTATCATACTAATGTTATGGTTGCCGCTAGATTACCTAAATGTAATGCTGTCGCTACTAACAATGAGAACAAATTACAAAATAATAGTGTGATAAATCTAACAATTAAAACCTTAAATAAATAACTACGTAATTATCGTCGCCCTATATGTTCGAAATGTCCATCATTTTCAATGCATGAAATCAGTCGCTGACGGGTGGAGAGAACAGCAGTTTCAATTTCTGCCCTTGAAATACTTCGTATTGTCTGTCGTATTCTTTCATGTCAGCTCTTGTTTTGGGTCTATCGGCATAAACGAGATCTTTTATTCGCCCCCACAAATAAAAATCTATACAAGTTAGGTCTGGAGACCTTGGTGGCAAAATAAATAAACTTCCACGTCATATCCACCTTTCAGGGTATGATTGATCTAAGAAATTCCGAACATCTCTAGAATAATGTGCCGGGCACCCATCATGTTGCAAGAACATGTCACGACGAATGGCCAAGGGTACGTCTTCTAAAAGAAGCGGCAATTCGTTGCTTAAAAAATCTAAATATCTTTCTCAATTAACAGTCTCATTAAAAAAAAAGGCGCAATTATTTCTCCACCTAGAATCCCGCACCACACATTTACAGGCCAACGACCCTGATGTTGGACCTCCTGCATCCAGTAGGGATTCGTTTCAGACCAGTAGTACATATTATGTCGATTTACACTACCATCAGTATGAAAAGTAGCCTTATCTGTCCACATAATTCGTGAAAGTATTTCAGGATCAAACATCCAACCTGGTATCGAAATCTTGAGCATTCAAACTATGGTATAGGACTATGTGATATGGGTGCAATCTAAAATAGTATATATTATAAACTAATCAGATCAATGAGACACATTGAAGTCCTTCGTTGTTAGTAAACGAAAAAGGACTTTAAATGCATTAACTCTCGTAATGTTATTACGAATTTTTTTCGCCCGGCCTCTCATTATTTTTTATTATTAGTACCTTTTTACTTTACGTTGCCTCACTTAATTATCATGTTTTTAGTTAACATCTATTCACATAGCATAAGATAATTTCATTAAATAATTTGTTGTTTTACTGAAACTGGACATAAACATATAACGACAAACGAAAAAAATTAAAACATTTTTATCATTATAATACCGAATAAAACATGCATTAATAAATAAGTAGTCACCTGTGTTCTCTTAAAGTATTTTGGACGGTGGTTCGACATATACCGAAGTCTCTAGCTATAGCTCTGGTGCTTGAATGAGGGTTAATATTTATATAAGCTAAAACATTAATAACATTTTCCTCTGTTCTACCTCTGCGTTGTCTTCGGTACACAGGAAGATTCACATTTCCAGTAGTACGCACACGGTGTGCGAGTCGGAGAAAAACTCTTCTGCTGTGATGCCGTCTGTTTGGGTACTGCAGTGCATACACTCTAGCAGCAACGGTTGCATTTCTCATACATTCAAAATAAACTGCCAACATATCAAATGCTTCTTCATTTGTAAGAATCATTTTGGTACGAAAAGATAAAGAAAGTCTATTAAATGCAACACGATGAATAATTTTTGACATATGCGTGAAAATCATAGCTTGCTTGTTTTCAACAGGGAATTTATTTTATATCTTACATGGCCCTCTTTACTAATTTTGTTGTCATCAGTAAATCGTAATTCATATTTTAAACTGTATTTATTGTTGCTGGGCAAATATCGGTTTTTATTGATAATTTATGCTTTTGATTTACTAACACATCGCTTCAAAACAAATATAACACTCTTATATAATTAAAAAAATGTTAGATTTATCACATTATTTTATAATGTGTTCTCATTGTTAGTAGCGACAGCATTACATTTAGGTAATCTAGCGGCAACCATAACATTAGTATGATAACAGTTTAAATTACTGCAGACCAATGTAAGCTCTTTTCATCCAGGCTAAATTTAATAATTTCCGTTAACGCGAACTAGCCTACTAGACGTTGGAAGAACAATTCCCGCCATTTACCTGTTTCTTACGATATCTCAGGATAGGAAAAAGATATCGACTTGCAGTTTTCACTATTTTATTACTAATTTAGTCTACTTTTTAAAGACCTACTTAAATTTTTATGCTTCCATTTGAAATTGTAAAGAGAAAACACAATATTAAAAAAATATTAAACAGCGCCCTCTATTGTTTAACAAAAGCTCTTTCAAACAACATCAAGCTGATTAAAATCGGTCAAGCAGAACCTGAATTAAAGGCGTTTTTTCGTAACATGGTTCCCACTCTCCCCCACCCCCTATTTGAGGAGACTAAAACTCGTCAAATAAAAAATATGCAGAATTTGTCGAGGAATCTGATTATAATATGTAATTAATTAATTGAGTAAATTTTGAAAAATTTTGCTTGTTAAAATTTTAACTGTCAAATACGCCCCTTAGCGGCGGACCTACAATTCTGAAAATAATTTCCAGGCGTTTCTCGGGGCCACTTTCGTTATAAATTTTTTTTCCCGAACCTGTGCTATAATCCATTCCTGAGATATGGCCGACGGCCGTTCTTAGTTGGCCACCCGGTACGTATAGAAGGTTATGCAATCGACTTTTTTTCACTATCGCTAAATCGACTTATTAGCTCATTTTCCAACTTGTGTGTGTGGTTATGTGAGTGTGTGGGTGTGTCTGCGTGTGGATGTTTCGGCGTATGTGCGCGCGCGCGCGTGTGTGTGTGTGCGTGAGTGCGTGTATGCGTGTCTGCGTGTGAGTGCGTGTGTGCGTATGTTCGTGTGTGCGTGTGTGCGCGTGTACGCGTGTGCGTGTGTGTGCATGTGTGTGCGTTTGGGCGTGTGTGCGTGTGTGCGTGTGTGCGTGTGCGCGTGTGCGAGTATGCGCTTCTGTGCGTGTGTGGGCGTCTGTTTGTGTGTGTGCGTGTCGTGTGTGTGTGCGCGCGCGTGTGTGTGTCTTAGTGTATGTGTGTGTCCAGCGGAAGAGGGGGGGGGGGGTTATTAGGACAGTTTTTGGTTTTTATCAAATATTTCTAAAACAGTTGTACATTTCAAAGGTATAAAAATACGTAGATATAGACCTTAAACATATCGATTAGTAATTATGATCTGGGGAATTTTTTGATACGACGCGACAAAAAATTCCTAAGGTAGAAATTAAGTGTTAGTTCAAATTTGTTCAATATCTCTATAACAATTGATTTTATAAGAAAAAGTGAAGACATGTTTTTTACAGAAAATTTGATTTTACACAACTTTTCTTAATATAACCTAAGGTAAGTCTAAAAATTAATTAAATATGAATGAAAATGGTTAAACCGTATTATTGATATGTTATAGAAGCGGGCGGCTTGGGAATTTTTTTAAGTTAACATCTGCCATGAAGTTTTAAACATCGTTCTACGTTCTGACGTAGATTATTCTTTGTTTTCGTTATGAACGTATAAAAAGAGTTATCCAAAAAAATTATAATAAGTATAAAATAGTTTCATTTCTTTTAATTTTTGAAGTTAGTATCTAGACGTCTATTAACCTCTGTCAGACAAGAAGTTTCAAGCGTCTGTTTAACATAGATTATTGTTATTGTTTTTACAATGTTGCATATTTTCATAATTAACGTATTATAAAAGAGGTTGCATAATTATCCTAACAAAATGTTATCAAAATAATTTCATTTCTTTTAATTTCCATTTTGCAGGTTGGAAGGCCGTGTGGTGTTCCACACCAGATATTTTAAATATCTAAATGCGAATACTTTTACTAACAGAAAGAAATCAAAATTTTCTTCTAAATATTTTTCTATAAGCGACAATTGTTTAAATGTTCCTTATTTTAATGCAGTTTAAATTGTCTGCTAAAAATTTGTAAATACACTGCTTAGTGTCTGATATATACGGTCATTCGATTTAATTTATACTGTTACCGAAATATCGCGTAAAAAAGGAACTGAAGATTGTTTCATATAGGATTATAGTTTAGATAAGATTATTGCCATTTTCCATATATAGATTGAAAGTACTAATATTATATAGTTCAGTTTATGCTTTTGTGAGGTTAACTCTCCGTCAACGTTTATTTAGTATCCAAAAATTGGTTTTAATATTCGCTAAAATATTTTCGATTAACCGTTGGGGGACTTTGTGTTTGTGTTGGTTTAAAATCAGTTTAATTTTTAAAGACTGATTAATATAGTTAGTAGGGTGGATCGAAAAAATTTTTTTATTATTTTTGATTGACCTTACACACCGAAAGTTGACAATAGGTAAAGTGTTTACGTTAGCAAAATCTCAGAATTTTTGAAGGTCATCTTCAGGTTCCCCTCGAGCATCAAAATTTGATAAAATTTACTGTTTTGTACTTCGTAAAAAAAATCCAAATATTTTCTGTTTAACAATTTCAAGTGACCTGACGTGGGAAAGTATTTTAGATGATACTCTTTACTACATATAAAAAATGCGAATCTTTTAAAATACGTTTAGAGATTCCCCTGCATGTACAAGTATTTAGACATAAAGGGTTAAAATAATAGAAAAGTGTTCCAAACATAAATGTATTTAAAGTAAGTATCGGTATAGTTTTATTGAAGAGATAATGCAAAATCTGTTTTACTTTTAAACTGTGGTAATTTACGCCTCGACTCGAGTTTGGCTCTTACAAACCCATTTCTAGGTTTGTGGCCTGAAAGTGCTTTGGAAACTTCTGTCACCAGTTGAATACATCGTTCCACAGCCTGGGTGTGGCAAGGAAATAAGGGCATTGACAGTTCCATGTCGCCCTTGTCATCAATCCAATCCTTTATTGTTGCAGAAGTTATGGAGATCAGCAGGGGAGGTTCACTTAACTTGCAGTTTTGCCAGTCTATCAAATCTTCATAGGTTTCAGCTTTAAAATTTAACGTAGGCGTCTTAAACTGTCTGATAACCCCTGGGTTACCATTTTAATGGGCTTTCAGAATTCGTCTCAGTGCCAGCTTTCTTATACACTGCCTATTATCGTGAAGCATGGAATGCAGTATATTCTCGGGGTGCAAAAAATATGCATTTATTTGCAGTACCGGATCAATTATATTCAAAAGGTGTGCTGGAAGATATCTCGAACGTTGTATCATCTTTAGTAAATGTCGTGGTTCATCGAAACAAGAAGATTTTGTTTTAATATCGAACCATGTCGGTGCGTAGACTTTTATTATAAATTCACTTAAAATAATAAGATTGGCAGTGGGTGTTTTTGTAGCAATGTGTAAGCGCAAAATCCTGTTTGCACAAGTTACCCACCTAGAGTGATTTAAGTTACCTGGATTCCTTTCAATAAAGTCTACCAGGCACTTACCAGAAACTACAATCACACATATGTCGAAAAGATATTTTTGATCTGTACTCATTTGCTTTACATTCACTTCTGGTAAAATTTGGTGAATTGGTTTAAACTGTGTACTAGGAAGTTTCTCACTAGATTCCAACATCTTTCCTATAGGGACAGAAAACCCACGTGGACCTGCTGTTACACTATCCAACGAATGTAGTAGGTGGCGAAGTGGAAGCTCATTCGCATGTAACAGACAAATGAACCAGTGCAATGGTCTGCCAATTTCTGACTCTAACATACAGATAACTCCGTTTTTTGCTCCTGTATTTACAACTGTCCCATCGGCACCAACCGCAACGAGCGCCAGATAATTGTAACTGTTTTGTAGCATCTCCAAAATACATCGCTTGATATTGGCTGCAGTTCCAGATTGTGGCGATACATGCCCCATATATTTAGAACCAGGTTCTTCAAGTAACACGATGTGTTCTTCTGTTATGGTGCGCTTATAGTGTTTATTTCCGTTTGTATGGTGAGTCAAAGTTCTGTCTTTGCGGCTGTCAATGTAAACACCTGTAAGGAAAACTACATCAAGCCACAGTACAGCTTACTATAAAATTCTTAGAAATGAAATAAAGCAAAATACCCCACTTTAATTTAAACTCTTATTATAAACTGCACCTGAAAGCTAATGAAGAGAATAAATAAATAAATACCTTGTAAAAGTTCAAACTCGAGCATTTGTGTCTGTTGCAATTCTCGTCGATACTTTTTCCGAATCCGTCTTATCTTGTTTCGGTCTACAATTTTTGAAGAATCCTCTGCACTAACCACACCGAAGTCCTCAAGAACAGAGCTTACCAACAGAGCTGCAGTTCTATCTGAAACGCCAGTTCGATCACAAGCTGCAGCTAATTTAGGTAAACTAAGTCTCATTTGCGAAGTACAAGGCGTTGATTTACTATCAGTTACAAGCTGAGACGTCGAAGGTGCATTTTCAAATAAAATTTGCTAATTGGCATCTTGAAAGTAAGGAGATGAATGAGTTGTCGTGGATTCGATTGTAATAGTTTTATTAATTGGCTTGGTATTTTCCTTTCGTTGTAATCTCTTAGCTATCTGTTGTTTTGTAGTAGTCCAGTCTACAGAACCCATCATCATTTTCCGCGTTGATCGACAAGAAATGGGCGCTCTTGCAATGCTATCTTCATTGTACAGCCACACAGGGTGTAGTCCACACATTTACAAATGGCAATATCAAAAAGAGTATTTTTAGCGTGAGATACAAATATTTTGCATTTTTAGGGTAACGGATCTTTTAAATTTTTGACATTTATCGTGGTAGTTTCTAAGAAGCTCTAAAATCCGTTGGTCTGACAACACTGGGATAGATGCTTTGTTCCATATTTTTTTTACTTCGCTGAAGAAATTCATTTTTAACTAATATGTAATACTTCATGATATCATCGTATGTAGGTAAAACAGTAGTTGGTAGCTCTTTGGGATGTCCAAATAAAGGCAAACTGCATGCTGCCTTGTACGAGGCATTTTACTGCACTATGTACTCGACTACTCGTATTGTAATTAACAGACTTAAAGGTAAACGCTCGAAACAAGCTTACGCATACGCAAGATACAACGAGTAACTGACCAAAGGTTTTGTCTGTTTTAGACGCGTGGGTCGATTGACGGCGAAGTGGTAGTGGGAGCTGAGAGAGAAAGTTAAAATGTTTATTGGTGTCATTTTCCTTGTGTACACTCTCGATGGTTATCCCGTGACAATTTAGTCATATTTGCCAATATTTAATGCTTGTAGGGAACCTCTAAATGTACTTTAAAAGATCCGAATTTTTTATATATAGTAAAGAGTATCATCTAAAATACTTTCCCACGTCAGGTCACTTGAAATTGTTAAACAGAAAATATTTGGATTTTTTTTACGAAGTACAAAACATAGTAAATTTTATCAAATTTTGATGCTCGAGGGGAACCTGAAGATGACCTTCAAAAATTCTGAGATCTTGCTAACGTAAACACTTTACCTATTGTCAACTTTCGGTGTGTAAGGGCAATCAAATATAAAAAAAAATTTTTTCGATCCACCCTAATAGTCATCAATTGTTCATTAGTGAGGTTTTGAAGGTAAGTTGTGTATTTAATAAGTTACCTACGTCTGTCCATTCGATAATGTAGAACATTTCTGTGCTTAATCTGATGTACTTGTATAATCGGATACATGTAAGCATTATGAATCATGATATGAAACGCGTAACATGTGCTATTTTGTTTTGATTTTTATTCAATACTGTTGTGCAGTTTAGTATTAAAGTGGCAAGTTCCTAATTAAAGCCGCCCTTTCAAAGATACTTCTCATATTCGATTATCTCAACATATTTGAATAATCGAATAATTCGATTATTGTTTCCATTCACAAATTTTATTTCTTAGAAAATCAGTGGTTGCTTAATGTAATAGTAAAATTCATATTCTGTGTAATGCGCAATGCATAACTAGAACTATATGTACAGATGAACGTTGCAATCTGTATTATAAACTTTATAGCTATGACTATATTTTACTGTTTTTTAAAGAAAGTATGATATTCCATATCAATAATCAATTTTACGTAATTTAATCAGTGTGCTAAAAGTAATACAATTGATTTTAAAACGTCATCCCTAAACTAAACTAAAACACACACTTACTTATGGGTGAGGTATAAAGAAGATCCCAAATTAATCATTATTAATACTAAAACAAGACAGTCAATTATTGAAATTCAGAAAATTTTTACGTCATTAAAAGGAGCTCACAATGAAATGTAGAACAGTCTATAATGAATATGCGTATTAATCAACATATTAATGCATTTATTTTCTGCTTAAACCTTGTACATATAATTTTAACAGTCGACCTTCAATATTTACTTTTAATTGATAACATTGTTAAAAGGAGTACACAATGAAACGTAAAGAATCTATAATACATATGTGTGTAACCATTTAATGTATTTTATTTTTGCTTAAACCTTGTTTTAACATTCTCAAGGTGAAAATCATTTAAAGCATGTTTTGTAAAGCAAACTGGCAACTTAATTACTCATTTATATGTACAATGTTGAAGGTGACTTTTTTCTTAAGGAAAAATAAGTATGTTGTAACAAAATTCGTATATAGGTAAAGGTCGTAACCTACAAATGGAACTTGAAAGAAATATAATAATTTTAATAACAATTATGCAATCTCTTTCATAATAATGCATTACGAAAAATAAACCACATTGTAAAAACGAAAACATTTATTCCCGGCAGAATGGTATTTAAACTTCATGTTAGATAGACATAAACACCAGCTTCAATAAGTACCAAGGCCATCTGCTTCTAACGGTTTAATCATTTTCATTCATATTTAATTTTTAGTCTTACGTTGCCTGTAATAATTTTAATAACCATAAAATACATATTAACCTAAAAACGTCAAGGTCGGCCCCTTCTATAAAAAAATAAATAATGCAGTCATTTCAAAGTTGCATAGAACATAATCGATATGTTTAAGGTCTATGTTCAGGTTTTTATATCTTTGAAATATTTTGATAAAAATCAAAACAAGCTCTAATAGATATTAATTATAATAAACACAGATTAGATAAAATCTTCTTATCTTCAGATCAAAAATACATCCCACGCGTGAGCGTGTACAAAAAGTGGTGGGAAAGTGTCTCAAGGGGTTGGGCTTGTGACGTCACAAAAAAAGTGGAGGAGAGGGTGCCGGTATTCTACTTTTATATTCTGTGTGATGCGCAATTCATAACTGGAACTGTAGGTACAGATCAACTAAAACAAAGATATATTAACAGAAGGTAACTGAAGGGCTGAATTTGAGAGAAATTGGTCCATTTGTTTGCACTATTGTTAAATAATCTTATTCTTTCTATAAATTTTCTTGTACATATTTTAAATTTCTGCCATTCTTATTATTATCAATTTTAGTTTTTTCCAAAGTGATAGAAGGTACCTTATTTCGTTAGATTTCAGTGATGAGATAAGCATCTATTTATGTGTTGTCTATTGAGATACCTCAGCCTGCATTCATAAATGTGGCAAGGGGATATGGGTGTACCATTGTATTGGAATCGGATATTGTCAACATCCACCTTAGAGCCATTTTCCCGGTCAGCTATTTTGATCACAAAATAAAGCTTTGTTTGGAGAACAAAAACGATAAAGTTGGCGTTATTATTGTATATTACGAAATATGCCACGTTAATTCACTTGGGAGCTAAAGAAATAATGTGAAATTTATTGTTTTGGGATAGTGTAAAAAAACTAAGATTTCAATAGGTGGGCTGATTGTAATGCTCCGTTTTTGCTAATTCAGAGTCAGTATAGTGCTCGAAACACCAATTGTCATACTCGGGTATTTATGCGGACAGTATTTATTGCAAATCGTTTGTTAGTTGTGACGATGCCATTTTTATTTTATTCCTACTTGCTTTATTCCAGAAAAACACATTTATATTTTTAGTTTTTATAATTTTTTCTATTCAACTCAAAAATTTAAAGTTGGTTCTGGAAAGAGCTTAAGTGTTTGCCGTTTACACCTTTCTCTAACATTTCCTTTTTTTTTGCTGATTTTGAACATGATCCTTAGTTATCCATGTATGGGGTAGGTATATAAGTAAAACAATAAAAACTTTGAATGATTAGGCAATGTATATATATATATATATATATATATACACATATATATGTATTAACAGTTTAGGGGAAATAACGACCGTAGTTATTATAAAAATATGGTATCGGGATGCGGTCTAGTTAAAAATTAAAATGACTCTTTAGTTAATTCAAGCTTTCGAAATACTTTATTTCTTCATCAGGAATCTGTGTAAAATGAACATAAGTAAGAAATAATCTATTAACATCATAAAGATTACTTACTAAATGCGAGAATTATAAACTAACATTATTGTACAGAAGAATTGGAATACGATGTTACGATTACAATTTAAAATGACAACTTGAAAGGACAGTTATTGAAGTATTTAATTTATTGATATATATATATATATATATATATATATATATATATATATATATATATATAGATAACATACTGTTATAATAAAATTTTAGTAGTTTATGAAACTGTCTAATCAATTCATTAGACTTTAGAAAAATGTTGTTTGATTATCCAGATCAGTTTTGTAATTTAGTATTTTGAGTACTGAAAATGTCATTTCGTAAAGTCTACTATATAATTTTTCTCTGTCTAAAATTTTAACAGAAAATTCTGGAATGTGATTGTAAGTTTATGTTTTTAAAGCACATTTTCCTATTTTACAGTGAATTCTATGCTGAGTAAGTTTTGTTTTAAGCCATTGTGATGTTTTATATATATATATATATATATATATATATATATATATATATATATATATATATATATATATATATAGTGAATTCTTAATAACTAGGTATAGTTATATTTTTAAAAGGATAATGCTGATTTCCTAGTTCCAGTAGGCATACAGGTAAAAAGCCATAATGTGATAATATTTATTACTATTTTATATATTTCGGTTAAAATTTTAACCTTCATCAGAAAAACGTATACAATAGGAATTAAAAACATATTTGTGTAACTAATTATAAAACATATGTGAACTTACAATTAAATGGAAAATTACTGGTGAACAAATTAATTGATTGACGTGAGTGACATAATTGTGAATGGGATGATAAGGTGATCTATTAAAATTATTCTTAACCATATACATTCAAGAAAACCATAGGATAAAGTGTACAATATATAAGAACTCTAATAACATGATAACAAGGTAAACATAAAAATTAACTAACTACTAAACAAAGTTGGTGACCTACAAAATGTGTTTTGATTTTTATACATTGAATATTGAAATAAAATATATATATTAGAGCTTCAAAACGATTAATTTATAAGAAATTGAATAAAAGATTATTAGTTATTACATACTTACTTTTTCTTTCTTTTGGTGAAAGGCTGTTTTAACAAATATGTATAAATAGAACTTAGTCCATTAGTATCAGTTTTATGATTAACACAAATTTCTGTGTTGTTATTAATGTGGCACATTTCTAAAAATTTTCTTTTTGATTATCACTTTCGGTGTCTAGAATAGAAATATCGTTAAAATTAAACTTATGTCCTGTACTATGGGAATGTATGCAAAGTGCAGTTGAACTAGGTTTTCTTTTTACATCACTTTTGTGGAGAGCTAAACGTTTGGAAATCTTTTGTGAAGTTTGCCCTATGTAGCATCTATTACAGTTGTTGCAGGGTATTGAGTAAATGACTTCTGATTGTTGCAGTAGAGGTGTTTTGTCTTTAAGTTTAGTGTAAAAAGACGATACCGTACGAATTGCTGAATTGGCAACTTTGATATTATGAGATATAAACAGTTTGGAAATTAGTTACACAAATATGTTTTTAATTCCTATTGTAGACGTTTTTCTGATGAAGGTTAGAATTTTTAACCGAAATATATAAAAATAGTAATAAATATTATCACATTATGGCTTTTTACCTGTATGCCTACTGGAACTAGGAAATCCCAGCATTATCCTTTATAAATATATATATATATATATATATATATATATATATATATATATATATATATATATATATATATATATATATCAATTTAAAAAATTTAAATACTTCAATAACTGTCTTTCTAAATTGTAATCGTAACATTGTATTCATCAATTCTACTGTACAATAATGTTAGTTAGTTTATCATTCTCGCGTTTAGTAAGTAATCTTTATGATGTTAATAGATTATTTCTTACTTATGTTCATTTTACACAGATTCCTGACGAAGAAATAAAGTATTTCGAAAGCTTGAATTAAATAGTCATTTTCATTTTTAACTAGACCGCATCCCGATACCATATATATATATATATATATATATATATATATATATATATATATATATATATATATACTTCCTCTACTTTATGTGATGTAAGCTCAATTCTTTTATTAAGTTATATGTTAAACCTAGCGCAAGTTTGCCAACAAAATGCGTGTTTGATAAACGTTAGCATATTATATAACTACATTTTTTAATATTAAGCAAAAAACTATGCATATAACATCAAATAAGGACATGACAATTGATAGTCCAATGCTAACAAATGGCCGCCCAATGAATTGCGCGAATTTAGGCCTACAAACTCCAAATCTTTATATTCATTTACTGCCACTTTTATTGAAATTAAATTATTTTAAGTGCGATACAAAAGTAATTGTAGCTTTATATAGTTATAGATAGATATAATTATAGATATGGTTGTATATGTATATAAATATGTATATAAATGTCGATGGTTCGTGTGCAAAAATGTACGAAACGCAAGTTGCTTAGGTTATGGTAATCAAAATTACCGTTTTTGAATGTATTCAAGAATACACATTAATTACTTTGGATTCATAAGAACGCACTTTAAATTTTAAAAAATCGAAAATCCAGACGACGTCCCTTCAATTTGAACTTAATAACACATGTCAACAAAGAGTTCTCTTTGGTAGTTAAATGTTTTCCAAAATACTCGAACCAAAACATCTTCTTCAACGTATTTCAACCAAAACATTTCCAATTAAGTTAATACGCTAAAAGTATTTAAATTAAAAGCAGTAACTTAGGAGCGTTTTAATTAAGTAATTTAAATTAAAGCATCCGAAGTATTTTAAGTAAATATAGAAATCTAAAAAACAACCTGTAAAAATGTTCGTTAGAAATTGATAATCTCCGAGGGTAAAAGCAATACATGTAACGAGGTTGAGTGAAATAAGTATGAATGACATGTCAAAATTACAAAATGGATGAACTCCAAAAGAATGACGCTTCGTCGATAACCTCAAAACATGTATCAAAGCATAAATCAGTTTATCACACCTTTTGATCAATTATTGGCGAAGATGGGCCCCATAATACTAGAAAAATTAAAAGAGTCGGACAAATGTCTACTTTAAACAATGAACAAACGAATAATGGATCTATTTCCCTTCCATCCGGTTATGATACCAACTTAAAAATTTTATCATTTCAGTTAACGCAAATGTTAGAATGTATAATTATCATAAAAACTTTTCCTTTTGTACAGAGTGATCAATCTCAAGTGTATACCACGTGATCAAAATATTTAAGTTGGTACCACTGATAGGTTGGTAAGAAGCTGTATTGCTCTAGCTACTCTAGAGCATGGTTCGAGTAAAAACTACGATCAGTTTCAAATCTGTATGAAGGTCATTAACTTATACATATTATAAAATATTATCTTAATTTAAATAATGACTATTTTGTATTTGATTAGACTGCATCCCTATAAAATACATCAAAATAAATAAAATATTATTTAATGATTGGATTAAATCATTACAAAATAATGAATCTTAAGTATTTAAATGTTATAATTTCATTATAATTAAATAAAATTTACAGTACATGTTTATGGAATGACAATGTCTTTTACAAATTTTTTTTAACTCCTTAGGTACACATTAGTTATCACACTTTCCTTTACAGCATATGTTCAAGATGACCGCCCTTAAATTGTAAACATAAGTTCACCCTACGTTGCATATTCGCAAATACATTTTGTAACATTTCGGCACCAATATTATGAACTTCCTGAGTTATAGCATCTTGCAATTCTTGAAGAGTATGCAATCTTCTGCTTAACACTTTGTTTTTTAAATAAGCAAAAAGAAAAAAGTCTAACGGTGTCAAGTCTGGTGAATTCGGTGGCCAACTATTTACACTAATGATTGTATCTTCAAAGAAGTCTCGTAAATAATTAATTGTAGCCTGTGCAGTATGTGGGGTAGCGGAGTCATGCTGGAAATACCCGTTTCGTAATTCACGATCATCCAAATTATTAATAAATGGTTCTAAAAGTATTTCCCTGTATCTTGCCGCAGTAATTGTGCCATCGAAAAATACTGGTCCAAATATTCATTGTCGCGACATTGCTATCCAGACACCGACCTTGATAGGGTGTAAGGTAGTTTCTCGAAATACATGTGGATTTTCTGCAGACCACGTACGATAATTTTGGCTATTTATGTAACCGGACAGATGAAACCAAGCTTCATCAGAAAAAAAAATATATGCAGTAAATCATTGTTCATCGTATTGTTGAACCATTGACAGTAGTTTACTCTAAGCTGAAAATCTCTATCTCACAACTATTGTAATACCGACACCTTGTACGGGTACAAATGTAAATTTTTCTTTACTTCAGTGTGAACACTTCCATAGGATACATCTAAAAATTATTTATATAAAAATTATGTGTATGGTAAAATTTTTCATACGTGTTTGTGCAGATAGTTTTCGCAAAGATTTATTGGGGATTGCGTTCATCCTTGCTTGGATATCTGCTAAGGTGTCCTCTGTTAAGACAGTAGCCGAAGCTTCACGTTTGCGTTTTAAAACACTACCAGTTTCCATGAATCGAGCTATCAATCGATTATGATGTTGACTAAATGTTTCGTAACTAATATTTTCATTTGGGTACTCAATAGTAAATTGATCGATGCATGATTGCAATGAATAATGCCATTGCCCATTACCATCTTGGAAGCCGCTACGAAAATGAGCCACAACAATGAATGTGTCGTGTTCGATTGAAAACGGTATGACGATTAAATTCGATATCACAATTTGAAATTCAGAATATATAATTTGTCTTGATATAGACAGTTTGTAAATAACTCAAGAAAATACAAAAGTGAAAAACGAAGGTATAATATGACATAAACTGACATAAACTAAAACGACTAAAACTACACTAAAAATCCAAAGCAGCCAACTGCAAAACACAACAATATTAACAACTAGGGTTTTTTCATACCACTACAGTACACTTGAGATTGATCACGTTGTAGAATTGTTAAGGAACAATTAAGCGAACTGTAACAAACTAAAAAACCTAGACATACCCGTTATAGTATATTAAGTATTAAGAACAGTAAGGACAGTTTACCGTTCGCTCAGTGGCCAATATTGGAGGAGATCGGTAAACTCCTTACTGTTCGAAATGCTTATGCTATTTTTTGTGCAATCAACAATACACTTGATGGCAAAATGTAGGCAAAATACATTTTATTTTATCTCAAAATTGCTTAAAAGATGACCACAAGCCGAGCCACAAGCGTATGTATTGTTTCCTTAGTAACCTGAATGTTAATGTGACAGTTGTAAAATAATTGTGTGAGAAATTCTATTCAGTAAACTATTATTATTATTATTATTATTATTACCATTTCCAATTGTAACAATTCACATTATTTAATTTTAACATTAAGAAATAATACTATACCCAAAACTCTGGCAGGTGTTTCAGTAAACTATGAATTTCACTTACTGTTCGCTGAACGGTAAGTAAATTACTTACCGTTCAGTTAGACTCATTAAACAGAAAATGCTACCTACTGATGTCAAAACAGTGACAGTAAGTTGACAAAAATGAAATTTTAAATATTAATTTATATTAATAATCAAATAAGGTTAATTACAAAAAGAAATTCTGATCATCAGACACTTAGCATATTAATGGTTATAATACAAACATAATTGAGAATTTAATAGAACAAAATTAGTAAAGGTTGGTACTCAGAAAGTCTATCCAAAAAAAACTCCGTTTCTTTCGATCATATCCTGACGTACATAATTAACCTGTGTATATTGGGAATCGGTCACTGTGGCTAAAGGAGTTTGGAAAGCACAAGTAGCCCGCTCTCCCCATGGGGAGGGTAAAGACGTTGATTTTTCGTTTTTTTACCTTCCAACCTATATATATATATATATATATATATATATATATATATATAATATGTAGGTATAAAAGGTTATGCAATCGACTGTCTACTATCACTAAATCGACTTATTAGCTCATTTTACATTTGGTCAAGTTTCACCAAGATCGGCCATGATGTCTGAATGTGCATGTGTGGATGTGTGTTAGAATCCATGATATCTCCAGAACGAAAATACCTATGTACTTAAAATTTTGTATTCAAGCTTACTTTCATTTGGCTTGAAACTGGTTAGATTTTGAAAGAAATTCAGTTTCGGAGAGGGGGGTTATTAGGGTTTTATCAAATATTTCTAAAACAACTGTATATTTAAAAGATATAAAAATACGTAGATATAAACTTTAAACATATCGATTAATTATATTCTATGCAATTTTTTGATACGACGCGTAATTTAGCGGCAAAAAAATTCCTTAGCTAGAATTTAAGTATTGGTTCAAATTTGTTCAATACCTGTATAACGATTAATTTTATAAGAAAAACTGAATGCATATTTTTCAAAGCAAATTTAATTTTACACAACTTTTCTTTATGCAATTTCTTAATATAACTTAGGGAAGTCTAAAAATTAATTAAATATGAATGAAAATGGTTAAACTGTATTACTGATATCTTATGAAATCGGGCGGCCTTGGAATATTTTTTAAGTTAACATGTATATATTAATTCCAAACCTGACATGAAGTTTTAAACGTCACTCTGACACAGATTATTTTTCTGTTTTTACAATGTTGCCTGTTTTGTTAGATAGAAAAAAAGAGTTACATTAAAAAAATTATAATTGAAATTATTTTTGTAATCGTTACTTTTAATACATAAACAAAAAAGTAGTATATAACTTAATATAAACACTTTTTTGTTTATGTATTTAATTTAACATTTGTCATCAAATACTTCAAAATTTAATTTTTTCTAATTTTATGTAAACGATTACAAAAAATTTTGTTCGCAACACGTGCGCTGTCACATTTTTGGTGCTCGGCGTTATATTTTATCCGTGCGATAAAATATAACGCCGAGCACCAAAAATGTTAAATTATTTCATTTCTTTTAATTTCCATTTTGTAGGTTGGAAGGCCGTGGAGTGTACCACACCAGATATTTTAAATAACCAAATGTAAATAGTTTACTAACTGAAAGAAATCAAAATTTTCTTCTAAATATCTTTCTATAGGTGAGAATTGTTTAAATGTACTTTATTAAAGTAGTTTAAATTGTTTGCTAAAAATTTGTAAATACACTACTTAGTGTCTAATATATACAGTTATGCGAATTCATTTATACTGTTACCAAAATATCAAGTAAAATAGGAACTGAAGATTGTTTCATCTAGGATTATAGTTTAGCAAAGATTATTGCCATATTTTCATCTATAGACTGAAATTACGAATATTATATAGTTCAGTTTATGCTTTTGTGAGGTTAACTCTCCGTCAACGTTTATTTAGTATCCAAAAATTGGTTTTAATATTCGCTAAAATATTTTATTAAAATTTAAACTTCTCTCCAAGAAATTTCATCAAATATCCTTTTTGTCCGCAATTTTTTGTACATCCATTCTAATCTTAAATTTATTATAATTAAAAAAAATTGTAATTATGACATTTATAGTAACAAACATTTTGATTTTGTACAGGCAACCGACAAAACTTGATTTTCAGATCAGCTATAAAAACGATGGCAACGTTGTGGTTATTTACCAACATACGTTAGCACATTCTAACAATGTCAAAGTTCTCTGGCATCACTAGTCTGCTAAAAACCGAAAATTCAAAAATCTACACCATTACACTAGCGCAATAAATACCCCATCCTCTTCATTGTGAAGGCTACACACCGAAAAGCTGCGTCATAATGTATACAGGGTGATTTATAATAGATGTACAAAACTTTGACATCGTGTTCGGGAAGTCATTTTAAGAAAAAATTGTTATATGAAGATAGGTCGTATTTTGTTTATTTATTGAACTACATCAGATTTGAATTTAGGCAAGATGGTGCAACAATAGCGCGTGTTTACGACTGAATAGTTCGCAGGTGTCATGTTTGCATTCGAGCTCAAGGGGGGCATTTTGAACAACTGTTATAGACCATATTTTTCTTTCATAGTCATTTAGTTTTCTTGTTATCCATTTTTAAAATTTTAATTGTACTTTCTAATTAAGTAAAATTTCAAACATGTGTAGTTCGGTAAATACACAAAATACGACCTATCTTCATATAACATTTTTTTTCTTAAAATGACTTTCCAAACACGATGTCAAAGTTTTGTACACCTATTATAAATCACACTATATATATATATATATATATATATATATATATATATATATATATATATATATATATATATATATATATATATACATACAGGGTCCGCCTTTGGGAGCTGATCCTATGAGTATCTGCTAAAGCAAACTTACTATAATTTTGAAAATTTGGTGACAGGGTAATGATGTTAGGGCTAACTCATCTAAAATATTTTCACGTTCGTACCACTTCCGGTTATACCGGAAGTCGGTACTTAGTCGCTTATTTTAAATGGAACACCCCGTATATTAATACATTTTTGGATTCTATGTCGAATTTTAAGGTAAGTTTGTTAAATAAACTAGATACGAAATTTCAGTCGTTTTAAAAAAACCATTTTTCTAAAAAAATTGACAGATGCGGTCTTAGTAATAACTCGTTAATTGTTCTGTTCCTGTCAAACAATTTGAATAAAACTTTGAGGTGTTGAAGGCAAAGGTTTATTGCAACAGTCTACAAAAAATGACATTTGTATTTTTCATAAAAATAAAATTATGAATGTCTAAACTTGACTATCAAAAAAATGCAAGTTACTCAAAAACAATCAAATGGAAACCCCTATTTTTTAATTTAACGTCAAAAATTAAGGTAAGTTTGTTTGAAACTTTATTTGCCTAAACGTAACAGTTTCATACTTTCCCAATTTTAAAATTTGTGATAAAAATGAGCTACGTACTTAAATCTAGTATTCCTTGTTCGTGGTCACCATGGAAACCAAATAATTGAGAATTGAAAAGGAAAAATATTTGAAAAAGTTACTGCAAAAAATTATAAAAATTGATAATTTTGTGATTCAAAAGTCATTTTTGCCAAATAGAAATTTTTTAAGTCATTTTTTTCAAATTCGAACATAAGTGTAAAAATTTAATACTTTATGAGTAAATCGAAAAAAAACTACTTTTTACTGCGGAGGTAATACATACTTATCAGCGCATCATTACACGATAAAGATGCTTATTTATTTTGTTTTTTTTTGTAGTCAATAATTTAATAAAATTGTTGACAGTTTGTGTTTTTCTTGATGAAATGGCTCGACTTGAATATTCTAATACAGATTATTTGAATTTAATTTTAATTAACGGAGAATGTCATAGAGTTGTGAAACGAACAGTAAGAACATTTATCGAACGCTATCCTGAGCGCCCCCGACCATCAGCAGATACAATAAGACGTGTGGTTCAAAATTTGGAACAGTTTGGCACATTTAAACACTCTACGCGTCGCAAAAAAAAACTGCTATTGATAACGAACAGAATGAAGTTATAACTTTAGGATATTTCCGTGCCTATCCTTGTAATTCCATAAACGACGCGAAAACAGATATTGGCTTAACACCAACAACTATCAGAAGAATTCTTAAGGAACATAAGTTTAGACTATACTGTTTACAATTAGTTCAACATTTGAAAGAAGCGGATTTCTTGAAACGTATCGAATTTTGTGAAACAATTTTTCTCAAAATACAAGAAATTCCTAATTTTTTGACTAATATCATATGGACGGACGAATCTAAATTTACGAAAAATGGCATATTTAATCGCCGAAACTCGCATTACTGGAATAACGAAAATAGCAATCCAATTCGCGAATGCCATTTTCAGGAAATTTGGAATTTTAACGTATTTTGAGCTATTCGGAATAACGAAATCTTTGACATGTATTTTTACAACGAGAATTTGAGAGGTTTAAAATAGTTGATTGTTGCTATTTATGATTACAAATTTAATTTCTAGGAAAAAATTATCTTGAGATATTAAACACTCGAATTCAACCCCGATTAAATCTAGAAAGGGAAAATTTATCGTACCAACAAGACGGTGCGCCCCCTCACAACACCAACGCTGTTTCCATGACACTTTATGAAATTTTTGAAGATCGTTGGTTTGCCAATAATCGTCCCTTTCCATGGCCACCTAGGTCTCCTGATCTTACGCCAATGGATTTTTATCTTTGGGGTCGAATTAAAAATATTGTTTATGCTACACCACTAACGACTAAAGAAGATTGCATTGCAAGAGTGCAAAATGTCTCCAATTCTCTTTCTCCACAAGAAATTCAAAGGGCTACAAATGAAGCCGTTATAAGACGGGTTCAACAATGTCTTGCGTCTAACGGGTAACATTTTGAACATTTATTGTAAATTAATGTACATTTGATCACGAGCAAGAAATACTAAATAAGCGACTTTATCGTGTAAGAATGGCACTGATAAGTATATAGTTACTACCTCCGCAGTAAAAAGTAGTTTTTTTCGATTTACTCTTAAAGTATTAAATTTTTACACTTATGTTGTATATCGACTTTGAAAAAAATGACTTAGAAAATTTCTATTTGGTAAAAATGACTTTTGAATCACAAAATTATCAATTTTTATAATTTTTTGCAGTAACTTTTTCAAATATTTTTCTTTATTTCAATTCTCAATTATTTGGTTTCCATGGTGACCTCGAACAAGGAACACTAGATTTAAGTATGTAGCTCATTTCTATCACAAATTTTAAAATTGGGACTTTTTTGATAATAAGTATGTAACTGTTACGTTTAGGCAAATAAAGTTTTAAACAAACTTACCTTAATTTTTGACGTTAAATCGATCTGAGTAATAAAAAATAGGGGTTTCCATTTGATTTTTTTGAGCAACTTGCATTTTTTTATAGTCAAGTTTAGACATTCATAATTTTATTTTTATGCAAAATACAAATCTCATTTTTTGCAGCCTGTTGCAATAAACATTTCCCTATTAAAATTCGACATAGAATCCAAAAATGTATTAATATACGGGGTGTTCCATTTGAAATAAGCGACTAAGTACCGACTTCCGGTATAACCGGAAGTGGTACGAACGTGAAAATATTTTAGATGAGTTAGCCCTAACATCATTACCCTGTCACCAAATTTTCAAAATTATAGTAAGTTTGGTTTAGCAGATACTCATAGGATCAGCTCCCAAAGGCGGACCAGGTATATATATATATATATATATATATATATATATATATATATATATATATATATATATATATATATATACGTCTTTCGGCTGGTAAATTGAACACTTGAGTAAACACTATAGATTCATAATCAAAATTAAATTTTCTTTTCCATTTACACTAAATAGCTTTCTATTAATTTCTAAACACTTATGTTGTATGATATGTATATAGTAGAGTAGAAAAAAATTTTATTTGTTCCTCAATAGTAAATACGGATTAACCTAACTAAACTTAGGTCACTTAAGTCACTTTTATAAGTCACTAATAATTTTACAAGTCAATTATCATTAATAGCACGTGCATGTGTGGCCGTAATTTGACAATTATAGTACCCCGTTCTTGTAGTAATACTTGAAGCCACGGCTGACGAATGAATAACAAATAAAATATATTCCATTATACGCAAAATTAGTGTTTGCTTAATGTAATAGTAAAATTTATATTCTGTGTAATGCGCCATGCATAACTAGAACTGTAGATACAGATGATGTTAAAACAAAGATATACTAACAGAATGTAGCTGAAGGGCTGAATTTGAGAGAAATTGATCCCTTTATTCGCACTATTCTTTCTATAAAATTTCCTGTACATATTTTAAATTGCTACCATTCCTATTAATATCAATTTTAGTTTTTTCCAAAGTGATAGAAGGTACCTTATTTCGTTAGATTTCAGTGATGAGATAAGCATCTATTTATTTTTTGTTTATGGAAATACCTCAGCCCTCATTCATAAATGTGGCAAGGGGATGTGGATGTTGTACCATTGTATTGGAATAGGATATTGGCGACATCCACCTTAGAGCCATTTTCCGGTCAGCTATTTTGATCATAAAATAAAGCTTTGTTTGGAGAACAAAAACGATAAAGTTGGTGTTATTATTGTATATTACGAAATATGCCGTGTTAATTCACTTGGGACCTAAAGAAATAATGTGAAGTTTATTGTTTTGGGACAGTGTAAAAAAAACTAAGATTTCAATAGGTGGGCTGATTGTAATGCTATGTTGTCTCCTATCCAAGTTCGAAACACCAATTGTCATATTCGGTTATTTATGGAGACAGAAGTTTTTTCAAATCGTTCGTTAGTTATAATGCTGTCATTTTTATTTCATTCCTACTTGCTTTACTCCAAAAAGATACATTCATATTTTTAGTTTTATAATTTATTCTATTTAACTCAAAAAGTTAAAGTTGATTCTGGCAAGAGCTTAAGTGTTTGCCGTTTACATCTATATCTAACATTTACTTCAAGAATCTTGTAAAATTCAAGTTTTTTTGGCGATCCTGGACATGATTTTTAGTTATCCATGTATAAGTAGGTATATAAGTATCTTTGAATGACTAAGCTATATACATATATATATATATATATATATATATATATATATATATATATATATATATATATATATATATATGTATATATAACCACTGAACTTTAATACTTAATAAACAACAAATGTTTCAATAACATTTTCGAACACTGTTGAATTTAGATAAAAGTATGTTACATGAAATATGTTCAGAGTTTCTCAGAGAACTCAAAAACGTCATAATATACTTGTGGTTCCATAAAAAAATGAAATAGTAAATTTATCTTCTACATGGGTCACCCTGTATACATGTGTGTTACGTCAAAAAATGGATAAACATGTATAACTAAAAACAATATTTGACGTGTTCCAGCATTTTCATGAAAAATATTTCTTTCAGTTTTTAACAAATTTATATGGGACTTTTGGCCCTCTCTTATGTGTATTTCTCGATAACTGTTAAGTTTAGGTATAGGACATGGTACATAAAACTTACTCAAAATTTAAAGCAAAATTCAAAAATGAAATAAAAAATCAGTATTTCCATTTGAGAAAATGTAGTTGGTAGTCATAAATTGTTTTTGGGCCACCCTGTATACATGAACTTAGCATCAAAAAAACAAACATCTAATTTTTAATTGAATTTATGCGGTACTTTTGGCCTCTCTCTCTCTCTCTCTCTCTCTCTCTATATATATATATATATATATATATATATATATATATATATATATATATATATATATATATATATATATATACAACACACACACACACACACACACACACACACACACACACACACACAAGTCTATAAATTTGTGACTGTACGTATGGAAACAAACGGAAATATATGAATAAAAAATCCTTAAATTTAACCACTAGGTGGGGTAGTAGTCAATTGGCCTTATATAAAAAAGAACACTACTCTTTGTTGTAAAGTCGAGCTTTCGATATATTTCGTATCTTCATCAGAATGAATAATACTACAATTTAAAATTATAATGGTGACATGAGAGAATGCGAACAATCGTACTTACACGTGAGTTTAAAGTTAATAAGTCGCAACGTAAAAAAGAATCACAAAGAACAATCATATTAAAACATTAAAAAACTATTTAAAACATACATTAATTAATCAATGTTATTATCTTATTATACGTGTTGTGTTCAATCGCCAGGACGGTGGTATCATTATAATTCATATACATTGCGAAGACCTATTAGTGTGTTCAGAAAGAGCAGACTTAAAAAGCTTAGGTGTTATTTATAATTATATACTTCAATTGTCTCATGTATTTAACACTTAATTTTGTGTTTGTTTTATTAGTTGTTTAATTATTTCAAATCCATAAGTATAGTATTTTTAGACTTTTACCCCTTGACATATTGAAATTTCTATCTTGTTAGCTGTATTATTAACAATTTGTTCAAATTCCAATACAATTGTTTATGTGATTACCTTACTGGTTTCAATGTTAAACTTCTTAATGTGTAATTTTATTGATTTGAATAGTGTAGTTGTATTTCTTGTGGACTTTTATAATAACATTGATTAATTATTGTATGTTTTAAATAGTTTTTAATGTTTTAATATGATTGTTCTCTGTCATTGTTTTTTACGTTGCGACTTATTAACTTTAACCTCGTGTGTAAGTACGATTGTTAACATTTTCTCATGTCACTATTATAATTTTAAATTGTAGTATTCATCCTGATGAAGATACGAAATATATCGAAAGCTCGAGTTTATAACAAAGAGTAGACTTTTTTATACAAGGCTAATTGACTGCTACCCCATTGAGTGGTGAAATTTAAGGATTTTTATTCTTATATTTCAGTTTGTTGCCCTAGCGCAAGCTTGCCAATAAAAATGCGTATTTGATAAACGTTAACATATTATATAACTACATTTTTTAATATTAAGCAAAAAACTGTACATATAACATCAAATAAGGGCATGAAAATTGATAGTCCAATGTTAACAAAATGGCCGCCCAATGGATTGCGCGAATTTAGGCCTACAAATTCCAAATCTTTATATTCATTTACTTATATAACTGCCTCTTTTATTGAAATTACATTCCTTTAACTGCGATACAAAAGTAATTATAGTTTTATTTGATTATAGATGAATAACGTTTTTTGATGTATATGTAAATAAATTTTCTGAAGAATAAGTATTAAAATTATTCTTGGTATTTTTTTCATGTAAAAGTCGAATACTAATAATATTTTAATTATTACGTCATTTTAAAACTTGAATAAATGATACATTATTATCATTACATAGGTAAGACTTGTTTGTTTAGCTGAAAACTAATTGTAGTGTAACATAAATAAAAGGTCAAGTATTTTTAGTCTATGGAAAGTAATTAGATATTATTTTTACTGGAAAAGTTCACGCTTATATGTATCTTAAATAGAAAAGATTTAAACAACTAATTTTAGTGTTATTTCGTTGTTTTCAATAGTTTAAACATATACTACAGTTTTCAAATTGATTAATAAGAACACTTTTTTTCTATAATTCTTATTTTACGACCCTAGTACAAGAACTGCCACTTGCAAGAAGTTATAGCGTCATTTGGGAGCACCTACGCATTTTTGTGTCCTTAAAATAAGATGTTAGACGATATGTACCATTTTAGGTACAGATAGTTTAATATTGGAGTGTTCCAATTTGAAGTGTTTTGATATACAATAAGCACGTCACTTTTGAGGCACTCGCCGAACCATCATACTCGTGTGAAAATTGGACTTTTCAAAACTTGTACAATATACCTACTGTTATATGCAAAGAAAAAACAAAAAAATCGTAATGGTAGTAAATTGTTTAAAAATCTCTATCTTACGTTAATGTCAAGAATAACTGTAAGAACGTACCTTAAGCGATGTGTTAGTTCTAAATAATTTAAAGTGGAAATGTAACATTCATCGAACTAAGAAAAAGTCTACACAAATCAGTAAAAATATGTAATTAAAAATTATTATTAAATTTTATTAAATACATAAATAAAAAGTTTACCTCGAGTAAGATTTGAACCTACGACCTGTACTTTGCTAGAGTACCGCGTTAATCAACTGCGCTATCGAGATACAAGCCCCAATCGATGAAAATTTTGTCTTTATGTATGTATAACTGATTCAATATAATGAGATTACAATCAAGTTGCTTATATTAATGGAATGTAAGCCCGAAATATCACAAGGATTCACACATACCAAAGCGACTTGACTAGTATTAAGTTATTATTATTTTAGCAAATTATCAAATGTATTATAATTTTTTTCATACTATATGTACTTTTTCTATGGTTCCATTTAATAAAATGCAATAAAATTTTTTTTTCAAAGTCTTTTTACTGTTGGGACTGCAATGACTTACCTACTTATACTACAGACATGTTAATCATTTATCTTACCCATATGAATATTTTTCCACACCGTGCAATGTATTAGCCTTTTATACTTATTTACTTTAAGATTAGCTATTAGTATAAAGTGGTGAGTGAAGGAGCAAAGCGTGTGGGTGACACTTTCAATACGTGACCCCGCACCTTCATCCATGTGTGAAGTGGGGGTAGCCACGCTCATTCCCCACGTGGTCACGCCCACTTCCATCTGATTGGTCGTGTGCGCGCATACAACCACAGGCCTTGAGTTCTGATTGGAGGCCCTATGGGTAGGCAACGCCCCTTCCAGATGACCAGATCAATCTCAATCAAATCAATCAGACTAATCTCAATCAAATCAATCTCGATCAAACCAAATAATTAAAGGCCAATCTCAATCAAGACAATTAATCAAATCAATTAAGCAAATCAAACAATTCAATTGGATTAATCAGATCAATCTCAATCAGATCAATCTCAATCAAATCAATCTCAAGTACCACGAAAACAAGCATGATTTTATTTATTAAACCAATCTCATCATTACATAACACAGTAATTATAAAACCGTTTTTCTAAATAAATATGACATTGGTTGTTTTGCCTAAGTGTTTTTGCTTATATATGGACAATATAAAGTACTTAACGGTTTTACCCAATCATTAACATACAGTAATTATTTTCTGGATTTCCCCACGGTTATGTAACAGTAATAGCAACCTTTCGATATTCAAATACCTCTACCGTGTCTGGGAAAACCCACTAAGTAGCTAATTACGTGGAAGGCAAACAAGCTGATCTTCACTTCGAATTTTGGTGTTTACGTTCTAGAAAACAAAAAAAATAAACTTTCACTATTCAAATTCCTCTAACGTGCCTGCGGCAAAACCCACTAATTACAATTAAAAAGTTATAAGAGAGACTTTTGATAGCTATTTTTACGCAAAATGGGAACATGTGAATAAACAATTTTTTTAGTAATTATTTTTCGAACTACAACCCAAACATACATTTTTTTAAATGGCAACTATAGGTGGTTATGGACTCATTCGATGGCTTATCTTTTTCTGATTTCAAAAATGTAAGCTTTGTATGTTTAATATTATTAGTTAACTCACAATTTTCAAAAAAACGTAATTATAGTATTTACTGAACAAATGCTAATGCTGCTTCGGAAATATATCTTCAAACTTATATGGAAAGAAGACAACCCGATGTGAGATTATTTCCCAAACTCGAATCGAATTTAAAAAAATATGTGGCTTTTACTAAACCTTAAAATTGCGAACGAGTGCAACACTTCCAAAGATGAAGCCCACGTTATTTTGAAACAAAATAATTTTAAGCCATATCATTTTCATATAGGAAATACATTGTATGTTGAAGATTATCAGAAAAGATTACGTTTTTGCTACATGGTTAATTAATGAAAGTCGAGCGAACAATCAACCATTCTTTTTACCGATGAAGCAAAATTGACAAACAGCGGCATCTTCAATAGAAAAAATCATATCCAACGGTCCCAAGAAAATCCTCATATTACTGTTGAGAGGAGAGATCCATGTGCTTTCTGAGTAAACGTTGGGGGCGGTAGTATTGGTATCAAAATCCTTGGACCGTTTTTTTATGAATACAATTTCAATTCCGAAAGATATCTAACTTTTTACGAAACGAATTTGAAGAAACTTTGGACGACCTTCCGTTAAACGTAATTCAAAATTTGAATGATTTTAAACACGACGGGGCACCAGCACACAATGAATTACTTGTGTGTAATTATTTACAGGAATGTTTTAATAATTGGATAGGAAATCGAGGTCCAATAGCTTGGCCGCCGCGATCTCCAGACTTAACCCCCCTGGACTTTTTCTTGCGAGGTGCAATTAAAGACAAAGCGTACCGAGTAAAACCTGGTAATCTAGACGATTTAAAAAATAAGATTCGAACCCAAAGTTTATTAAAAGTTCAAAACGAAATATTAAAACAATGTCAAATGTGTGTTCAAAATAATAGAGGGCATTTTGAAGCACTTCTATGATTGTGTTATCTGTTTACATTTTTTGCTGTTACTCTTCGTTGTAAGTTAAATTTATTTACAACTTTTTTATGTTGATAATGCAGTACATTATTACTTGTTGTTTCCACAAATTTAGTAGTAGAATATGAGCTTATTTTGTTATTTAAATATTCACGGCACACTTGAATTTGTGTAATAAATATTATAATTACCTTATTTTTGAAAATTGTGAGTTAACTAATAATATTAAACATACAAAGGTACACATTTTTGAAATCAGAAAAAATAAGCCATCGAATGAATTCATAGTCACCTACAGTTGCCATTTAAAGAAATGGCAATGTTTGGGTTGTAGCTCAAAAAATAATTACTAAAAAAATTTTTTATTCACATTTTCCCATTTTGCGTTGAAATAGCCATCAAAAGTTTCTCTTATAACTTTTTCGTATTTTGAATATTAAAAAAGATATAGCCGATTGAAAATTTGGACGATTTTTAGTTATTTTCAGATATCTTAGAAAATTGGCAACAATGTTGAATTTTCTTATCGGTATTTGAATTATCATGTAATTCTGCCCCACTTTGCTAATAGCCATAGAACGTGGGTAGATTCTAGACACCCGGTATAGCGAAAAAAAGATTTACGCCTTACAGTAATAAAGATTACATCATATATGATGGCTGACGTTTTAATCCAAAATACCGATATCCTTCACACATTAGCCAGTTTAAGTAAAAGTCAACGTGACGTTTTATGGAAATTCCTGGATAGTAAGCAGATGGAATGCATTTGTGAGTGTGCACCTAAATTTTAAAGGTCGTACCTCTGGCAAGCGGTCAGAAGCAGCGACTCTCAACATAGGCACACTTTAATACGTTTGGCGCAGAACGGCGGATCTATAAAAAGGAAGAAACAATTTCTCGTACAGAATGGCGGTGCATTTCTACCACTCCTGTTAGGACCATTACTTGGAGGTATTCTGGGTAATTTGTTTCAATAACAACTATGGACCACAACCTGAAGAAGATGATTATTCTACCGTTGGATTTTATACAACGATATGGATAAATTTTTAAAAACCCAAATGAATGAGCATAACAAGTGGCAACAGTACAACCAAGTTCTTCAAAGATATCTGCACTTTTACACTTTTCCGCTTATATATAAGAAGAAATGTCAGGATTTCTTGCGTATACTGAATCCGGTCGGTGATGTATTTTGGCATAAAAGGTACCGTCACAATAAAAGGTGAGATCATCCTCACTTAAACATTATCGATCTGGTTCACGATACGTTAAGGTATCGAAAACTATAAATTCGCACAGAGGGAATCATTTGCGGCGTACATTAAAAAATAAATGTACCACGAGGGTTTATCGGAAACGATAACATAGATTTAAGTCAGACCATGTTGTACATCACAGCTAAAGTTCTAAAGCAACACGATACAGCTCTTACTGACGCGGATGTTGTAGCACCGGTAAACATTCGGATGCATTTGCTTTTCTCACAAGTAGAGGTTTACTTAAATCAGAAGGTGGTGTCACATCCAAACAATATCTATGCCTACCGCTCATATATCGCGACGGTGCCAAACTATGGAAACGAGGCCAAGAGTTCACATCTAGGTTAAACCTTGTGGCACAATGAAACAGCCGGGCAGATGAATATGCTGGGACACGCAAATAACGATTTCTCAAAACGCCAAGCACTTGCAGCGATCAACAAACATATTGAGATGATTGGTCATGTGCACTCGGATTTGTTTAATCAAGAAAAGTTTTATTTTATCTTTATCTTGTTCACCTTTTAATATCAGAACGGTGTTTTTGTTGTCTTATAAATATCCTCTAAAATTGAACGTGTGAACTATGTAGTAATCGTAATGTGTGGAAATTTTGATAATATATATATATATATATATATATATATATATATATATATATATATATATATATATCTTAGCGCAATGGTCTGTTTACCTTTTATGTAAGTGATTGGTGTGTTTTTCTAAAACACCTTAGACGTATTTGAATAGTGAAAGGAGTTGTGGTTACATAATTGTTCATGGAATAGTGAATGTGCCCTGACTATATATAAGTAACATAAAATCAACAGTTCTTCACTCTCCTGTCAACCGACCAAGGAGTTCTTTCAACACAACACCGGTAAGTGATTGTTTTTGGTTTTAACTCTCATCCCTTATTATATTTTACTTTATTTAGTTACACATACAGATTTTTAATGTTATGGTATGGACTTATCTACCCTAAATGCATTAACATCTTTTAAGCCTTTTAAAGAGGTTAAGGAATTAGAGAATGGGGTTGAATACAACATTTTCAATCTGAACAACATATTAACAAGGCACGGCGAGAGGGTGGTTGTGGAACTGGAGAAGTTTAAATGTGAGCTACCCGAGCACCTCCATAAGTTTTTCAAGTCAGAGGACCATCGTATGCAACAATTAGCGAGCGGTTGAGCAGTTAGGATGTTTCAATGCGTTCTTTAGGACTAACAGACAAAACAACCAATTTAATATATATTTAGAAAAACGACTTTAATTACTATGTTACGTAATGATGAGATTAGTTTAATAAATAAAATCAATTTTGTTTTGGTGGTGCTTGACATTGAATTGATTGAGATTTATCTGATACATTGAATTGATTTGTTTGATTGAGATTGATCTTATTGATTGGTTTGATTGAGATTGATCTGATTTGATTAAATGGTTTGATTAATTGATTTGATTAATTGATTTGATTAATTGATTCGATTAATTGATTCGATTAATTGATTTGATTAATTGATTTGATTAATTTATTTATTTAATTGATTTGATTAATTGATTTGATTAATTGGTATTGTTTAATCGATTTGATTAATTGGTTTGATTAATTGATTTGCTTAATTGATTTGATTAATTGATTTGGTTAATTGCTTTGATTAATTGATTTGATTAATTGATTTGATTAATTGGTTTGATTAATTGATTTGATTAATTGACTTGATTAATTGATTTCATTAATTGATCGGATTAATTGATTTGATTAATTGATTTTATTAATTGATTTGATTAATTGACTTGATTAATTGATTTGATTAATTGATTTAATTAATTTATTTGATTGATTGATTTGATTAATTGATTTGATTAATTGAGTTAATTAAATGATTTGATTAACTGATTTAATTAATTGATTTGATTAATTAATTTGATTGATTGATTAATTGACTTGATAGACATTGATTGATTTGAACTACAACTTTTAATTATTTGATTTGATTGAGATTAGTCTGATAGAGATTGATCTGTTCATGTGGAAGGTTCGTTGTCTACCGTTAGGCCCTTCAATTAGGATCCACGTACTGGGCTGTTTGCTGGCGCATGACCAATCAGACGGAAGTGTGTGGTCACGTGTAGAAGGGCGTGACCACGCGACGACCCTCACTCCACACGTGGAGAAAGGGGAGCACGTGGTGAAAGTGAGGGGTGATTGTGTTATCTGTTTACATTTTTGCTGTTACTCTTCGTTGTAAGTTAAATTTATTTACAACTTTTTTATGTTGATAATGCAGTACATTATTACTTGTTGTTTCCACAAATTTAGTAGTAGAATATGAGCTTATTTTGTTATTTAAATATTCACGGCACACTTGAATTTGTGTAATAAATATTATAATTACCTTATTTTTGAAAATTGTGAGTTAACTAATAATATTAAACATACAAAGGTACACATTTTTGAAATCAGAAAAAATAAGCCATCGAATGAATTCATAGTCACCTACAGTTGCCATTTAAAGAAATGGCAATGTTTGGGTTGTAGCTCAAAAAATAATTACTAAAAAATTTTTATTCACATTTTCCCATTTTGCGTTGAAATAGCCATCAAAAGTTTCTCTTATAACTTTTCGTATTTTGAATATTAAAAAGATATAGCCGATTGAAAATTTGGACGATTTTTAGTTATTTTCAGATATCTTAGAAAATTGGCAACAATGTTGAATTTTCTTATCGGTATTTGAATTATCATGTAATTCTGCCCCACTTTGCTAATAGCCATAGAACGTGGGTAGATTCTAGACACCCGGTATAGCGAAAAAAAGATTTACGCCTTACAGTAATAAAGATTACATCATATATGATGGCTGACGTTTTAATCCAAAATACCGATATCCTTCACACATTAGCCAGTTTAAGTAAAAGTCAACGTGACGTTTTATGGAAATTCCTGGATAGTAAGCAGATGGAATGCATTTGTGAGTGTGCACCTAACATTTTAAAAGGTCGTGTACCTCTGGCAAGCGGTCAGAAGCAGCGACTCTCAACATAGGCACACTTTAATACGTTTGGCGCAGAACGGCGGATCTATAAAAAGGAAGAAACAATTTCTCGTACAGAATGGCGGTGCATTTCTACCACTCCTGTTAGGACCATTACTTGGACGTATTCTGGGTAATTTGTTTCAATAACAACTATGGACCACAACCTGAAGAAGATGATTATTCTACCGTTGGATTTTATACAACGATATGGATAAATTTTTAAAAACCCAAATGAATGAGCATAACAAGTGGCAACAGTACAACCAAGTTCTTCAAAGATATCTGCACTTTTACACTTTTCCGCTTATATATAAGAAGAAATGTCAGGATTTCTTGCGTATACTGAATCCGGTCGGTGATGTATTTTGGCATAAAAGGGGTACCGTCACAATAAAAGGTGAGATCATCCCTCACTTAAACATTATCGATCTGGTTCACGATACGTTAAGGTATCGAAAAACTATAAATTCGCACAGAGGGAATCATTTGCGGCGTACATTAAAAAAATAAATGTACCACGAGGGTTTATCGGAAACGATAACATAGATTTAAGTCAGACCATGTTGTACATCACAGCTAAAGTTCTAAAGCAACACGATACAGCTCTTACTGACGCGGATGTTGTAGCACCGGTAAACATTCGGATGCATTTGCTTTTCTCACAAGTAGAGGTTTACTTAAATCAGAAGGTGGTGTCACATCCAAACAATATCTATGCCTACCGCTCATATATCGCGACGGTGCCAAACTATGGAAACGAGGCCAAGAGTTCACATCTAGGTTAAACCTTGTGGCACAATGAAACAGCCGGGCAGATGAATATGCTGGGACACGCAAATAACGATTTCTCAAAACGCCAAGCACTTGCAGCGATCAACAAACATATTGAGATGATTGGTCATGTGCACTCGGATTAAGCTTTCTGCTGACGTAACTTACCTAACCATTTTTCATGTTTTTATTTATTGCGAAATGTTACTATTCCAGTTTTGTCATTATTTACAGTGTTAATTGGCTGATGTCAGGCACTTTAGCACCATATTTATTTCATAATAAGTCGTTTAAGTAGGACAAAATTCTTGTTTCGGAGTACAGAATGTTGAAACTATTTTGTATTAATTACTAAGACTTATCTTTTATTTTTAAATTGTGTATTTCATGACCAATTATGTAAAATCTGCGCTTCGATAAAAATTACAAAACAAACTTATAAATTTGTTCCCCCCCCCCCCCCTTTTTTTTTTTTTTTTTTTTGAATACCTTTCGTCGCTAACAAAATCGGTATGATTTTGAAGCTAACATTAATTTGATTTAAGGTTGATCTTAAGTGTACTAAAATAGTAAGGAGGTTTGATAAAATTTGCAATTTTGTTATGTTATAAATCATTAATTATTTTCGACCATTGGAAAGAGTTTAAAATTAAAATTAAGCAAGTTTTCAAGAGACAACATATTAACAGGCAGGAATGGGTTGTGGAACCCCCCCCCCAAAAAAAAAAAAAACCATCGTATGCAACAATTAGCGAGCGGTTGAGCAGTTAGGATGTTTCAATTTCTTTAGGACTAACAGACAAAACAACCAATTTAATATATATTTAGAAAAACGACTTTAATTACTATGTTACGTAATGATGAGATTAGTTTAATAAATAAAATCAATTTTGTTTTGGTGGTGCTTGACATTGAATTGATTGAGATTTATCTGATACATTGAATTGATTTGTTTGATTGAGATTGATCTTATTGATTGGTTTGATTGAGATTGATCTGATTTGATTAAATGGTTTGATTAATTGATTTGATTAATTGATTTGATTAATTGATTCGATTAATTGATTCGATTAATTGATTTGATTAATTGATTTGATTAATTTATTTATTTAATTGATTTGATTAATTGATTTGATTAATTGGTATTGTTTAATCGATTTGATTAATTGGTTTGATTAATTGATTTGCTTAATTGATTTGATTAATTGATTTGGTTAATTGCTTTGATTAATTGATTTGATTAATTGATTTGATTAATTGGTTTGATTAATTGATTTGATTAATTGACTTGATTAATTGATTTCATTAATTGATCGGATTAATTGATTTGATTAATTGATTTTATTAATTGATTTGATTAATTGACTTGATTAATTGATTTGATTAATTGATTTAATTAATTTATTTGATTGATTGATTTGATTAATTGATTTGATTAATTGAGTTAATTAAATGATTTGATTAACTGATTTAATTAATTGATTTGATTAATTAATTTGATTGATTGATTAATTGACTTGATAGACATTGATTGATTTGAACTACAACTTTTAATTATTTGATTTGATTGAGATTAGTCTGATAGAGATTGATCTGTTCATGTGGAAGGTTCGTTGTCTACCGTTAGGCCCTTCAATTAGGATCCACGTACTGGGGCTGTTTGCTGGCGCATGACCAATCAGACGGAAGTGTGTGTGGTCACGTGTAGAAGGGGCGTGACCACGCGACGACCCTCACTCCACACGTGGAGAAAGGGGCAGGAGCACGTGGTGAAAGTGAGTGTGGCCTATGTCGTCACCCCCTCCTTCCCCCGCAACTTTTAATTAATTTTGACGTCATGTACCTCAAGTGAGTCTCTTCTACTGCGATTTGAATTGTTTTGATTTCTTTTTACTTTTAAACCTATAATGCAAAATGACATAAGGGTTTTCATTTAAAAAGCTGCAATTTTTCTTAGTGTACAATATTAAAAAGTAGTGTGATTCGCTGTATAAAATTTTGCTAAAATAATTAAAAGAGGAATCCAAAAATATAATTAGTAAACAGAGGATTCTATTTGCAATAAGAAAGATGACTTGTTACATATGCATATCAACGGAAGGGTTTTTGGTGTAACCCCCTCGATCGAGTTGAAATATACAGAAGATACCGAAGTGAAATAAAACCCAACGTCGTCATTATTTTAGTTGAACTTTTCAGCACATATAGGTTTAAAATTTCATAATAAAACAAATAGCTAATTGGTAACTTTGCTTCGTCAAAGAGTACCCGGATGAATGTAACTTTCTGAGTTAATTATAGTTCAGGAATCTAATACACATGTTATTAAAAATTATTATTAATTTTTTCTCCTACTCGAGGTAAACTTTTTATTTATGTATTTAATAAAATTAATAATAATTTTTAATTACATATTTACTTTTGAACTTATTCGTTCATAACAAAAAATAATAATATACACGTTGTCTGTCTGAACATAAATTACAGACAAATTCACCACTGGATAAGCCATTTTAGTGAATAGGAATAAACGTCTTGCCCTGCATGGCAGCGCTCTATTGGTTCTGAAATTTTTCGTATTTTCTAAGGTGACTTGTTTGCAATTACGATTTTCTCGGTGTTACTTGACGTAACTACAACTGAAAACAATTAATCGTTTGTTCGCACTGAGCCAGCAATATTGGGACTTTAACTGGACGAAATTCCTATCACTTTAATACATCGTGCTCTGCTATACTTTCAACATTTTCCACAATTTTCACAAATAAAGCAATTGCGACACGCACTGTTCTGACATAACTGGCTTTGAAGGAAGTCATTTGTGAGCTTGTTATCAATATGCAGTTTGAATGGGCCAAAAATGATCATTTCAAGCACAGTTTGTGAGATCTATGTGGTGGTGTACTTAATTGATGTAATTGCAATACAAAAATTTATAATTACAAGGCTAATGCAGTAACAGTGATTATAAAAGAGAACAGGTAGGATGTGTTATTTAGTTGCACTTACACAGAAAACTGTAGTAATTAAGCTTTCTGCTGACGTAACTTACCTAACCATTTTTTCATGTTTTTTATTTATTGCGAAATGTTACTATTCCAGTTTTGTCATTATTTACAGTGTTAATTGGCTGATGTCAGGCACTTTAGCACCATATTTATTTCATAATAAGTCGTTTAAGTAGGCACAGCAAATTCTTTGTTTCCGGAGTACAGAATGTTGAAACTATTTTGTATTAATTACTAAGACTTATCTTTTATTTTTAAATTGTGTATTTCATGACCAATTATGTAAAATCTGCGCGCTTCGATAAAAATTACAAAACAAACTTATAAATTTGTTCAGCTACTGCAGACTTTTCTGGTTTACTTTATCTATAAAATCTCATATGGTCTTTACAGCTACATGGCTCCAATGAATACCTTTCGTCGCTAACAAAATGAGTTACACACTTCCGAAGCTAACAATTAATTTGAAGCATGTTAAGGTGATCTTAAGTGTTCCTTAAAAAGTAGTAAGGAGGTTTGATAAAAAATTTCCAATTTTGTTATGTTATAAATCACCAATTATTTTCGACCATGGAAATATTTTAACTTAAAAATTAAGCAAGTTACCAAGAGAGCAGCCCAAAATCTCACTGTGATGTGAATTGCGAGCATGTGCAGCTTTCTACATCTTTCATATTCTATTGTCGTGGTTCCTTGCTTTCGAATGTACCCTACAAAACAAACCGTACTGTAAACCATGGAAATATGTTATTTTTCTAAAATATGATTTTTTTATAAAGAATGTCCGTCTTTTGTTATTATTATTTTGAGTTTTGATTTATTTTTGTATCCGAGTATACTCGAGATTGAAAAATAATATTTATTTCATAATAAACGGTGTATTTTTAAATCTGAGTACGTAGTTTTCTTATATCTGTGTCCGATAATTTGAAATTAAAAAAATCCCAAACGGGATAGTTTGTAATTAAAAATTATTATTAATTTTATTAAATACATAAATAAAAAGTTTACCTCGAGTAGGATTCGAACCTACGACCTGTACTTTGCTAGAGTACCGCGCTACCAACTGCGCCACCAAGGTTCAAGCCCCAATCGATGCAAATTTTGTCTTTATGTATGTAGAACTGATGTAAATTCTAAATATAATGATATTACAGTCAAATTACTTATATTAATGGAATGTGAGCCTGCAATATCGCAAGGATTCACACATACCAAAGCAACTTGACTAATATTAAATTATTATGAGTTTTTGTTATGAACGAATAAGTTCAAAGTTAAATATGTAATTAAAAATTATTATTAATTTTATTAAATACATAAATAAAAAGTTTACCTCGAGTAGGATTCGAACCTACGACCTGTACTTTGCTAGAGTACCGCGCTACCAACTGCGCCACCAAGGTTCAAGCCCCAATCGATGCAAATTTTGTCTTTATGTATGTAGAACTGATGTAAATTCTAAATATAATGAGATTACAGTCAAATTACTTATATTAATGGAATGTGAGCCTGCAATATCGCAAGGATTCACACATACCAAAGCAACTTGACTAATATTAAATTATTATGAGTTTTTGTTATGAACGAATAAGTTCAAAGTTAAATATGTAATTAAAAATTATTATTAATTTTATTAAATACATAAATAAAAAGTTTACCTCGAGTAGGATTCGAACCTACGACCTGTACTTTGCTAGAGTACCGCGCTACCAACTGCGCCACCAAGGTTCAAGCCCCAATCGATGCAAATTTTGTCTTTATGTATATAGAACTGATGTAAATTCTAAATATAATGAGATTACAGTCAAATTACTTATATTAATGGAATGTGAGCCTGCAATATCGCAAAGATTCACACATACCAAAGCAACTTGACTAATATTAATTATTATGAGTTTTGTTATGAACGTAAGTTCAGTTAAATATGAATTAAATTATTATTAATTTTATTAAATACATAAATAAAAATTTGCATCGATTGGGGCTTGAACCTTGGTGGCGCAGTTGGTAGCGCGGTACTCTAGCAAAGTACAGGTCGTAGGTTCGAATCCTACTCGAGGTAAACTTTTTATTTATGTATTTAATAAAATTAATAATAATTTTTAATTACATATTTAACTTTGAACTTATTCGTTCATAACAAAAACTCATAATAATGGGATAGTTTGTGTTTATTTTTGTTACACTTCATGGAAATCGTCAAATGTATAGTTTTTCATGTTCATTGTAGCACATATTTACACAATAAATTAATCCTTTAATTTAGTTCTCTTGTCACCGGCGCAATTTGAGTATAAATAATAATGGTGCTGTAGCAAATTCGATGAAAAACCTTAGGTAAGTTCTTTTCTATGTAAACGCAACTGAACACGTGCAGGGTTTACATATATTTCACAGGTACAGGATAAAAAAATTTAAACATCGATAACTCTGAAACTGATGAATATATACACAGTGTTATATGAAATGTGTTTAGTATTTCGTGTAGAATCCAAATGGCTTATAACATATAGGGTGTTCCTTTTAAGAAAACGTTAGTTTATATTATAACTTTTGAATAATTTGTTTCGTCCAATTCTGCATAAAGAAATTTTCAATTGGTCCAAATAAGATCAATAACCGTGTATATATGTTAGTGACATCCATTTGAATTTCGAATATTCGAAAATCGAATATTATTTGTACAGTAATACTTTTGCATTCTTTATACTCTAAATCAGATTCAATAAACGCTAACACCACCATTAGTTCATTACAAAAAGTGTTATATTCAGAAACATGAAAAATACTTGGGTCATACCGTGTGTTAATTGAAAAAATTGCAATCGGAAACTATTATAGATCGAAGGAAGTAATTTAGAGCTGCCATAGTTACATATGAAGAAATGAAACAGTACTAATTTGTATTAGACTTACTCACTTCTTCAACCATCCTCATTCAAAAACTAAAATCTATTGATTCTATTTCAAACTACAGTGTCTATAAACAGTACTCTTTCGCAATATAAAGGACTTTTAAATCGTCTGCATTGCAACAGTAATAAAAAGTCGTAGTCTGATAACTTATTAAAGAATTTGAAAACGCTCTCTGTTTTGTTGCAAAGAATAATACAACTTGATGTCAAATTACCTTCCAACACTTTGTAAGACCACTCGGAGCAAGGATCTGCATTATATTGTTATTATTTTGTTCAGATCATCTAAGGTTATGGATTGGATTCTATAAACCGTGTTTTTAAGCGACCCCAAAGGAAATGGGGTAAGGTGTAGAGGCTAGGAAAATTATCCTTAATATACTGATTGAGAGATAAAACATAATTTTGGACTCCTGCTATATTTTATATTTGTTAACGATTTACCACAGGAAAAACATGTTTTAGACGATCAGTTATAACGCACCTGACTTCCAAACGGATATACATAATTGGACACAATTTAACCATTAACAACAGTCTATACCTCAATTACAAGTAAAAATACTTGAGTAAATCTTAGTGAATAAAAGCATTCGTCAAATCAGTTTAATAGAAGGCGTGCAGTGACATATGATAGTAAGTTTAATTTCAGTGCTTAGATAATACACAACCCCACCAAAGTGAAAATGTCCCCGGAAAATATGCGAACTAACTTCATTAACATTATAACATAATTGCTGGAGCTTTCCTGTACAGAAAGATACTGAATTGACTGCAGCAGCGATAGTCAAATCTATTAGTATCATAAAAGTTATTCCAAAGAAGCTCTAGATTATAATTTCCCAAGAAGCAAGCACTCTACGAACTCTTTATTTATTATTTATTAAAACTTGGTTTCAAATACAAGAACTGTTATGACAAACGTAAATAATTAATGGAGAGAAGCGATACTGTAGCTTAACATTCTCACTACTGAAGAGAGTTACGGAATTGGCAAAAGATCAGTTCCATATTTAGATGAAACTGATATAGTTTTATCACATGGTGTCACTAAATGTCAATGTGATAAAGAACTTGGTGTTTATAAAACAAACTGAGAATTTCAAAGGCGCATCAATGTCCACGCTGTTGATTCTTCTGGATTTTTACCAAATGTATTTTTAATATTTAAATTAAACACGAAATCAGAAGATCAAGATCCATCAAAATTCTTTGCAGTAGTCAGAAACACCGATAATGCAGAATTTAGTTGAGCAATTCTAGTAATAGATAATGTACCTTATCACACCGTGCAAATAAATAAACCGCCTACTAACAATCGTGAGGAGACTGTTAGAATTTGGTTGGGATTTTTGCTACAAAAAATATGCGAAAAGCAGAGTTGTAGTTATTAGTAAAGCAATTCTATTACAATAATAATTAGTTGTATCACAAAAGATAACATTGGATTTTTTTATCAAGTCATCTCTAACAGCTCGATACTTTAAAGTTCGTACTTGCACACATAGTCGAAAACGGAATCTCTCAGCGATCACCAATAAGTGTTACATTTTTTGTATAGCGATCAATAAGATAATAAGTGCGCTAGACAAGTCAATTCTCCGTCGATGATATAGCCATATATTTCTCAACTAAATTACGCATAGCCGGATATCCTAAATTACAAACGGCTGTAAATAACTCAAGCCGAGAGTGTAGGTTTTCGGTTCTTCCCACAAATGACCGCTTGCATGCATTACTAGACCAACTTGTTTATAAAAAACCTCCAAATAAAATATGTACAGCAACATACATTCCTTGAGTAACACTGTATGCTGAGTAACTTTTGAAAGATCATATTGAAAATATTAGAACAAATACAAAAAATGTTATTAATGTTATGAGTTATGTAGCAAAATCAAAGTGGGGTGTAGGCGGAGAGATTATACTCGTTTATACAAGACACTATTACTAACTCCAAATGATTATGGTAGTGTTGCATATATGTCAAAACAGACTTAAACCATTAGACACCATCCAAAATACCTGCTTAAGTTACGCAATTGGAACGTTTCCAACCAGCCCGGAAAAAGTTTGTGTGCAGATTCGAGTGTATTACATTTAAGATACAGAAGAGCGTGGCTTCTATTAAATGTATATCTCAAAATATTTAATATTGTCGCACATCAACCATTTCCTTACCTACGCCGATGTCAATGACGCAGTTTCAAGTGTCCCCATGTACACATATATACAAGGAGCTTGCAAACTATCAAAGGTAACGCATAAGCCCGAATTAAAAAATAATAAAAGTATCAAAAACACAGTAGGGAATGCGTGGTAAGACGAATGGAGAAACGGAAACCGACCACTGAAGCAACACCTACCGCTAATGGGAGTTAGCGCCGATGTTAAGGGAAGAAAGTGTAGTATTAACTAAACTAATGTACGAGTATCTGCTAACAAACAAACCAAGAAATATATGCGGGCTATGCAGGATGTCAATTACGCTGGAACACATTTTTGACCAAAAATACCTTGGAAGAATTAGACGGAACAAAGCTAATGAAGTTAATTAATTTTTGACATTTGATAAATCATTTCCATGAAACATAATATATAAGGAAAACGGAGGAGAAGACCACGTGTTTCATTCCCTCCTCCCCAAGCGGAAGAGCGGGCTGCTTGGGCTTTCCAAGCTCCTTCAGTCACAATTATGGATCAGGATATGATTGCAAGAAGCGGAGTTAGGGTTCTGAGGCTAAAGATACTATCCCAGTATTCGCCTAAATATCCGCACACGGTGTGCGTATACACAGTGACCACGCCGTTATATGTTATGAGGAAAATCCCCTGAAAAAACCTCATACAGAGTAGACGGTAACGGGAATCAAACCCAGTACCTACTGAATGCTAAGCATGTCGTGTTGCCACAGCCCCACTAGCTCGGTATAATACATAATATAGAGCAGAAGTTATGACAAGTTTATTCATGTTAATACCAAAAGTGGTTTACACATGTCAGAAAATCACCACAAATATAAGTATTAAGACATTAAAATACTTCTTAGATAATAGATAATACTATGAAAAGAACAGGCAATTCGGTTATCTCCGATCATATAATTAAATGATATTGTCACATAAGTATTCATTTAGAGAATAGTAAACCTTGTCAATTAAATATGTACATATATATATATATATATATATATATATATATATATATATTAGAACAAATAGGACTATAGTTATTAATAGATAATTGCCTTTTAGATAGACCTTGCAATCGTATTGAATATTTTCTTTATACCGAATATTGTCTAGATGTACATCGGAGTAATAAACACTTGTTGTGGTTCTCTTTAATGTAAACAAGACATTCATAAAAAATATATTTACGGAAAAGTTAAAATTTGTCGGATAATGAAAACATCTTTGTAATTCAAGCAGAATACAGCTCTGAATGATTTTCTTTGAATTACCCTACTTACGTCACAGCCCCAAGTTAGCAAATTGAGCAACAAAAGTAATAAATTAACCAATTTCTCTAAACTGCATAACTGTATTGACGACATACTTTATAAAACACTAAGAATGTTATCGAGTGGTAATAGACTATATAAGCAGTACAGCATCTTAGAGATGAATACTTGTGAAACATTTTGAAGCAGTGTGGTGTATGGAGTAAACCGTACTTTTGTTTTCCTGACACACAAACACTTTGCACAATATAATCCCTGCACTCTACACTTTTGCGAGATTAAACCATTGACTCTGACAATGACATGTGTATACAAGCTTATCGAAGTTTACCATGTCCTACATATACCCGTTTGGTTCATCGTCTCTCGATTATTTTTTTTAATGTGATAGAACCATCATATGAGACTAACTATTCTTTCTGTCTATTCCCGTTGTCCTTGCAATATTCACAGGTTACATACATGTGGAATATTGAAACTGAAAGGGCACACGAAGTTATAATAAATAAAATCAGATACCACAAACAAGTTTTCAAATATTTGGCACTTCCAATTAAGTATTATGAAAAAAATAATATTTATTTCGTTTGTTACAGGACAATTTGATTTCTTTTGGCCTCTGGCCATTTCGTCGTGATTGACTTACTTTTAGTTTTCTAACCGTAATAATAGCTGGTATAGGCAAAATCTTGTGTTTTTTCACAATTTATTTTAATTGTATTTTAACGTTTGCTTAAAACAAAACACATTGTGGTATTGGAAAGCAATCTCTTTTTTTTGTATTTGTGGACCAAGATCTAGGCACAAACGGAAATGTCAGGCATCTCTATACGCATCAACTACTAATGGTTATTAGCACTACCCGTCACTAGAATTTTGACCTACACATTAGGGTGGGTCGAAAAAATTAATTTTTTTCTCAGGTCGTAATACTGTGGAAAAGTTGCGAATTGGGGAGCCTAAAAAGGGGTAAAAAATTGGAACTATCGGTTCGTATCTTCCGGTCGCGCATGTGCTCTAAGTTTGTTGAAATTTAGAACAATTCACATTTTTTTAATAATTTTTATAATTTTTTGCTTTACCACAGCCCGAATGTAATAGCTGAAATTATTATGTATAAGACACATGGAAAGTAATATTTAGATGCTAGTGATATAAGTCAATGTCTTCCGGTCGCCCATGTCTTATAAAGTTTGCCAAAATTTTTAAAAAATTGGATTATATAGTCGGGCCGGCGAGAGGTGTCTTATGACTCATCTTTTAGTAAAGCATGGTTTAAGATTTTAAAAACGTATGTAGTTATTGGTTCATATAGTTAGTAATTTTGAATACCAACAAAACATCGTCAATGTTTCTAGGTTTTAAGCCGCGCAGTCAAATTTAAATAGTGAAAATTATTAGCGTACGTGGATAATGGAAGTTAAAGGTAAACTTGGCCCCACGTTATCACGTTCCATCTCGAAATAATGCAGTATATTCATTAACATTACTTGAGTTTGGCTTTTCAATGATTTACCTTTTAATGACATTATTATTTGCTGCAAAATAAATAAATGCATTCAATCAATTGGAAATACATTTTGCATTATAAACTTATCTCGTAATAGTGAATATTAATAATAATAGTTTTGAAAAAACTGTTTACAAATGCAATGTACACTAATAAATTACGAGGCGAAAGATAAATTATTATAACTACAAAACACGATGCGATTATACGAAAGAAAGAATAATTTGAGGTTAAATAGCCAAGAAGACATCTGACAGCGTCATGCGCTTTGACTTTACAATCGACATACGTTTTTAAGTCCTGCATTTAAAATATATAGCAGACGTAATATTATAACCCGTCTTTCTTTAAGTGGGAACTTCGCACTAAGATAAAGGGAAACAGATGCATTTCACAGTAGTAATTATATCCCCATTCTGGAGTCCGGCATGAGATACCTCTCCCCGGCGCTACTATACGATAATTTTTATACGACTTATATTGAAACATTTATTTACACCAATTTTCATCTAGGATAAAGAAATGAAATCGGAAACGATACAAAGTTGCGCGATTGCCGTCGTTTTCTAGGGTTCATCACTCCGATGACCGGCCAACCCAACACCCCCACCAAACGCGCTATTATGGATTATGGATCAGTCTGCACTTTATCGTATTTGATATGTGTTAGGAGCGTTGCTGTCTGTACGACGTACGTTATTATCATTTCATTTGCAGTTTGCCTAGTATTGTAACATTTTTTAGTGACTCTGTGACGTTACGGTGATGCCTATTTATACTATGACGGTACCTAAGAAGAAAATTATTACAAGGCAGGTATTTTGTTGCCCTATATTTAGTACACCTAAAGAAATGTTCATTGCTTTTTGATGTAGTCGTTTGCAAATGCCCCATTGTTGTTAACTGCGTGTGCAACAAAACTCCCGATTTATGTCAATGCAATTTAACTATCAGTTGTGATTGTGAAAAGTTCAATAAGGTTCCTAGTACGGAGCTAAGGTTTGTTCACTCATTACGAGTGCTAGATTGATGTGAAACAAAGAAACGCATTAAAGCAGTGGAAAGAAAGCCATTTAACTTTGGATAATATCGCAAAACCTTCTACCTCTAGCTCACATTTAAGTGCAAATGTTGTCGAAACTGAACATGAAGATCAATGTTTCTCTACTAAAGATAGCGAACATAGCGATAGTGACGAAGATTTTACAGTTCCAAAAAAGGGCAGATGAGAATTGGGTTAAAATCTACCGTAATAGTTAGCGATCGTTACGGTGCTTCTGAGCGCGCTACCGCTGCAATTGCATCAAGTGTTTGGTACGACTTCGGAATAATCACTGATTCTGACTTTTCCCACGTGATAGATAAGAACAAGAGAGGAAGAGAAAAACATGCTGTTAGAGCTGAAGTATGTAATATATCTGACGAACTTCCACTACAGGGTATCTATTTGGATGGAAGGAAGTGCGACACGATGATGATAGATGTGGTTCATTCGAAAACGTTTAGTAGAATTAAAAAAGAGGAACATTATTCGCTTATTCAAGAACCTGGTTCAGTCTACGACACGTCAACTTCTTGAAGTTCTGAAGATGTTAGCACTTCTACTATTTCTTATTCGTCTGGTTGTGGCATTTCTCTTGAACAATTGGTTGTCATAGGATGTGACGGCATAGCTGTCAATACTGGTTGGAGAAGCGGTTCGATTCTCCGAATCGAAATACGTTTAAGTAGACCGTTACAATTGGCAGTTTGTCTTCTTCGTTTCAATGAACTACCATTCAATACCTAGATGGTAAATCAACAGTTCCAAAATCTTTGAAAGGGCCAATTGGCGAAAAGTTAATCAGTTGCGAAAAACGTCCAGTGGTCGGTTTCAAGATTATTGATTCTCAGATCCCGATATAGACACAATTGCACTAAATATGTCTACTTGATATTCCATAGCAATAAAATCAGGAAACTGCAGAGAAGATTTGACTGTACGAGATCCGGGCCCTTTGTCACACTCGAGGTGATTGACGATAGCCAACAGAACTCATAGAACGTACGTAAGTGAAGAAGATCCCACACCTGAATCTCAAGAAATAGTTTTGTTTATTTTGATATCATACATGTCAATGTAGTTTAGTATTAAGACAAGTAGTTATTTAACAGATGTACCGAAACTTATACACAAATTAATATAACCTTTTAGGTACCTCCCAAAAGATTTAGGCAGTATTCTTGATCCTGTGATCGAAAGAAATGGTTTTTTGCTCACCCTGAACATTTAATGCTAGCGATGACTCAAGACGAAAGAAAACATGTAAGGGAGCTGGGCCATCGCAGGTTTCTGAAAGCCAGAGAGAAAGATCAAAAGAGAAAAAAAGTAAGGACGTACACACCGTCAAAAAGTAATGAAGTTCCGAACTTGAATGTATACATTACAGTTCATACTAAAGCAGTTAAGAGATGTGTCAAACTTGTAACCGAAGTATCGGGAATAGTCTCTGGCGCCGAAGCACGAGATGGTTTCATACTATCAAGAACGGTTATGCCCGATTTCGCACATAAAGCAGATTTTAATATACCTACCATGTAACCAATGTATAAATCACATTTTATGTTTTACAATGTAATCATTAAATTAAATCTTGTAGTTGATATATTTAATTCAATTTACTTGTATCTTGGGCTATTTAATGGTTTTTGACATTTTTCGAAATTTTGACGAACTTCAAAATACCTGCGCGACCGGGAGATGTCCACGCACATAATAAATTTAGCATTTGGGAGGAGGTAGATTGAAAAATTATAAGAATTACTAAAAAAATGTGAATTTTTTCAAATTTCGGCAAACTTTAGAGCGCATGCGCGATCGGAAGGTATGAACCGATATTTATTATTTTTTTTACCCCTTTTTACTCTCCCCAATTCGCAATTTTTCCGCACTATTACGACTGGAAAAAAAATCAATTTTTTCGACCTATCCTACTACACGTTACATCGAATTGCAACGCGACCTACAGTTTTACTTCCTATCCGAGAAGAAGAAGTGCTTTGGTTTTTCTCCGCTTTAGCAAAATTGGTACCTCGGCCAGGTTTGAACCCGCGCCGCTTGGGTGAAAGGCAAGCACTCTAACCATTCCATCACCGAGGCAGCGCAATCTCTTATGGTTTCTCTTATAGTTGTTGGTAAAAGAATAAAGTTATGTGGCTGGCTTGTATAATTCCCAAGTTTCAGTGACACAAAACCGTTGGCTGTATGTTATATAGTTTGATAAGACAGAAACTAAGAATGTAAGTGAGTAGGTTAATACCTTTATGCATGAATTTTGTGATTGCGCGTATCACTAAAACACCATATTTCGATGTGAATTGCTTTAAATTTTTTTTTTTTTTGGGAACATTGTCTAATTTGGTATTTGTTTAGCCTCTTTATGTTTAAGCTTAATCACGTTGCTTATTTTGTAATTCTTATAAGCAGTACTTTTAATAAATGTTAATAATGTGTACAAATCAACAATAACAACATTACTTCTTTGAAAAATTTTGGAAGGCAAATAATTTATATTAGAATGTTTGCTACAGCACAATGCCAAGTGAACTATTTATTATTTGAGTAATATTACATTAAGTAATAGCTACTGGTAATCTATTAATGTACATTACAATTACATGTATCATCAATGTTGTATACACATTCAATCGAAAAAAGACAGTATAACATACACTTAGCTCACCTTGTTTGTGGCAGTAGCGACCATAGCATAGTAATATAGTATCATAGTAAATAAGAATTATAAAGTAACAATCATCGTACATTCCACTTGTGTTGAATTTATACACAACTGTTGAACTACTACGTCCTAATAAGAGCAAAATGGAATCCTCCATCCCTTCCCGAGTGCACACTCACCAAATAGTAGGTACATTAGATTTTTACCACTTCATTATTTACCTAATATATATGTAAAGAAAACGCTTTTAAATAACTAATTATGCCAAATATACTTTTAGTATAATTATGATTCACTGTAAAATAAGTTGGGGACTAAATTATAAGGTAAGAGAAATGCCGGTTTTAGGCCTACGCTCTCTGTTCAATATTTTTCAATAAAACAACCAATTTTGAATTTATACCTTAAAAAATAGGTATAATTATCGACAAGTAGCTATTACATTAAAAAATAATTTATACACATTCATTGTAACAATATGATTACAGCTAGCGCAGTTTTAAGAGTTAGTTTAAAGTAGGTAACCTTAAGAATTAATCTGTAGGTCTTTGTATGAAAAATATTTTTAAATTTATTTTGTTTTATCGCAAACTACAGGAAACTAACAAAAATGTAATTCTTTATTACAAACCAGTATAGTTTGAAGTTTAACGGGATATGTTTATATTTCTCATTAACTCAACGTTTCGATATATATATATATATATATATATATATATATATATTATATATATATATATATATATATATATATATATATAATATATATATATATATATATATATATCGGAAAAGTCTAGGATATTTATACAAAATCTTAAAAATGAAGTGTAATCGTTCATATTGTACAATTAGCCTAGTAATTAAAGTTGCAATATTCAAGACAGGTTATTTTTTTTGAAACGTGAAACAATAAATACGATAATGTCAAAATGTGAATTTCTTTTTGTTTCATTGAACTGAGTTCAATGATTCTATTTTATCAGTTTTAAAGTGATTTTTGAGTTGAAACAATTGTTTTACAATGGAACAACAACATTTGATGTTAGAAGTCATGAATCGAATTTTAGGGATACTGGGAATCCGGCCGAACAACAACAAGGACGTGGACATTGAACGATTGCTGCTCAGGACAGATATCTGGTTTTAAGTGCTAGAAGACAACCTACAATTTCGGCACCTGAGTTGGTTGCAGAGTTACATATGGTGCATAACGTAATCGTTGGCAGAGATACGGTATGACATCGGCTTCACGAATCAAATCTTCATTCTAGGCGACCCGTCAGATGTCCACCGCTCTCTAAAGGCAATCAAGGAGCAAAATTAGAATGGTGGCAAGATTTTTACAATTCTAGATTTGGGTTTCATCTAGGTTTTTGTCGCATAAGAATGTGGAAGCAATCTGGAATTGCGGAACGTTTGAGACACGTCACAGAATTGCACAATTACAAAGGTGGCACTGTAATGGCATGGGGTGGAATAATTTTTGGCGGTAGAACCGAGCTCATTTTTCCAAATGGTTCATTGACTGCTCAGCGGTATTTGGATAACGTTCGTCAACCTAGTGCACAATGCTTTTAGATTAAGGGAGCTTCTGACAACAGAATGGGCACGGTTACCTCAAGAAGATATTGACAACGTTATTTTGTCTACAACAGGTGCAATGAAATTCCAGTTACATGTGTACCTCAGAGCCATTACTTACTGCCATAATTCTAGCTATATTCCTGTGTTTAAATTAAACCTGCTAGTGAAAAATTAGTCTAACCAAATGTAACTCGAAAATGAGAAGAAATTAAAAAGCAATTCTCCAGACTCCTTCTGTTACCATTTGATAAAAGCCACTCAACTCCTACGCGCCACTGTGTCTAATGCCTGGTAATATATTTTCCAAAAATTGTCAATTATTTTCATCCTCACACTCTTATTTTATTACTTACATTTTTGTACTATAATTTGACGTACACACCATGTTAAATTTCGTACTAGTTGATTACAAACTTTTATTCTCAACAAACCTTGCATTTCCTTTATTACATACAAAGGGCAAACGCAAATGATATACATTATTTGCCAAAATAAACGGTACCGAAAACAACTACTTTATTAATTTGGGTAGCTTACATGTTCAGCATGAGCACTATTACGGCTTAAACAAGCTTCATAGCGATAGATCATAGAACATATTCCTGAAAAGTGGTTGACGCAGTTGTTGGAAATAAGTTATTATTGTTTGCCGTAGTTTTGCAATATCCATTGGTGCATCATCAGACCGGAATACTGACTCTTTCATCATAACCCAAATGTATGCATCAGGTGGCGTAATGTCAGGTGAACGTGAAGGGCAATCGAAGTTCGTTGCACGAGAAATTATTCTGTTTAAAATATAAATACCTCAGCTGCCAGAACCATTTTCAGAGAGATTTTAACACGAGCGCAATATTATTATGACAGTTAATGACCAACAAGCCAAACGTAACAAACAGATATCGCCCAAGCCATTCCATGGCCCTTCATATTTCGGTACTGTTTATTTTGGCGAATACCGTATTTCATGAATTCGAATTTTGATATTATATAGTTTGGTTTTTGGTCTGAATAAATGTGAATACTGCAGATATAAATAGTCGAACAACCATTTAAGTTCAAAACATAAACCCTTTAAAATTGAAAGTATTTTGGTACAACTCTGCATAGTAACTTGTCCGAAATAGTAAATTATATTTAACGGCTTTATTTTTAATTATGTTCATTTTATTTTTAAAGATTGTGTTGTTATTTTGAGTACATTTTAAGGAAAAGTGTATTTAAATGTGTTAAAATGATTAATCTTTATTGCTTGATGGCACTCACATTATACAATAACAGGCGCACGATAAGCTGATTCGACCTTATGGACTTAGTGAATCATTACTTAGAACACCTCACTCGATAACTGCACGATTAGAATATTGTAACAAAACATTACACATAAGGAAGAATAGAACCGAACCATGTTTTCGGACGAATTTCGACTTTATGTAATGAATTGTGTAGTCCCAGAATAATATTCAAACCTGTACTATTTAGAGAAAAACATAAAATATATCTTCTAAGCACCTAAAGACTGCTGTATAGTTTTTAGGGCATACTAATATAATATGACTTTCTCTATGCTGTTTCTACAACTCGTTACAGGCTTTACTCCCATCTCAAGCATTCTAGAGGTTATTCAAGAACGGCTTGTAGAATTTTGCAGTAGTGCACCAAAGCCAAGTTTCTACTGATTAGCTTAGTTTAAGTATGTCTAATCAAGTAGCTGAATGAGTACGAACAGAGGGGTATTTACGTATTTTTTAGTCTTTAAGTTAAAGTGTTGCTGTTGTATCATAGCTTATCGGACTTTTATTGTGTGGCTATCATTTGCAACGGACACCTACGAAAGGGAAGAAAAAAGTGTGCAATGAAATTATTATACAGCAATACTCATATTCAGTTAGCACAATCGTGTGTGTTATTTTATCGATAACCAGAATCTCTTACTAACCTTGTGGATGTCGTTGATTAGCTGCGAAAATCTAAGCAGCAGTTATGTCATCGGAGCTAAGCAATACACATTTTTCATTATCCCCTGTTCTTAGGAAGCGCTATAGAGGTACATACATAGTTCGTCCGCATTATCATACGCTATGCGATTGTACATCAAGATCTAAAAGCCAGGAGCTACGTCATTACATACAATCATATGGTGTAATATGAAAAACATCAGTCACAATTATTTTCAGTAGTAATATCACAAGAGAGTGGGAATAGATTGAAAATAATTTGACAGATTTTCCAAAACCTGTTGCCAGGCAGGGGTCGAGTGGCTATTGCTGAATGGCAACAGGGTAGAGAAAATATGGAGAATTATTTTCTAATTTATCGAACTCTCGTGTGGTATTCGTTGGATTATTTTTGACGTTACAATAAGAAACACGTTTCCAATATTATATCTTTATTTTAACAAATTAAGGTTTCTGAATTAACAAATTGATGACAGACGTCAAATCAAAAAATACGTTGTCATTCAATAAAAACAAAATACTTAAATTTATTTTCGCGGTAATAATGTAGGTAGATTATTCCCACTATAATAATGTTTTAATTGGCTAAAACGTACGCATATGACTTAAATTGAAAGTTTCTATGGTTCTTAGAAACGTCAAAAAATAATCGGGGATGATATACTGACTTCCATAAAAATTGCAACACCTAGAATTTATTGAACGATTTTATTGAAATTTTCGTCAACGATATCTTTCATTAGAACAAACAAACGATTAAAATTTGAAAACAAGAGAACAAAAACTAAAAAGGTTGTTTTCAATAATGAGTTGCTCCGCCACGATTTGTAATGCACTCATTTAGACGGCGTGGCTTGCTATCAATCAAGTGATCTATAGCTGCCTGTGGTGTATCAACCCAAGCTTCTTGAATCCGTAGCCGGAGATCGTGTAAGTTATCTGGAGGGTATGGTAAATTACTCAGTCGCCTACCGATACATGTTCAATGGTATACTATCTACTAATTTTATAGTCCCATATACAAAAGCGGGATGATAATTCATTAGGCTAACTAACAAAGAATAAGGTAATGTAAAAAATTTATTTTCTACTCCTATAACGTAACACACGAATAATGAAACTCTCTACTATATGTGTAAATTCTCCATTACGTAATACGGTTACTTAATGAAAATTAGTGTTACGTAATATATATATATATATATATATATATATATATATATATATATATATATATATATATATAATAGGGTGTCCCAATAGTGCGTATTCGGTTGATAGCTCCTTAGCCATTAAACTTAGAAGATAAGTTTAAAAACGAAAGTTGTCTATTTTTAAAAGCTGCATAATCTAAAAATAGTTTGGTTTCTGCAGGGTGTAATATAAAAGCGGTACAATATAGAACTTTTGATTTTTAAATAGAACACCCTATATATTATTTTATTTTTCGATTCTCCTTATAATTTTACATCTTTTTTATGAGAATTACTTACAAGCTAAATCTTACAGTTTTTGAGATATCTGCAAAGTTAACTAAAAACTGACATTTTTATGTAGTAATTCAAGTAGGCGTATCTCAGTTATTTTTAAAGATAAAAAAATAATCTTTGGTATAAAATTTATTCATACATGGGCTTACTTTAATCTATTGTCAAAATTGGATTTCATTATACATGGTGACCACAAAAATTAATTCATAACAACAAAAATTTGAAAATGCTATATCTTCATTTTTTTTAATGGCACACCCTATATTTTTTAATGCCTTGTCTTCGACTATTAATCGGCTTTCATTTCTATGAAATATGTTCTATACCTATCCCTAATAGTTTCGGAGATATTTAAGTTTGTTCAATTTTTTTCGTTGATAACACTGAAGAAGAGTAACATTAGTCGGTCAAAGCAACCTATGAATACATAAGAAACTAACAAACATATTAACTGAAATACAAACACTTAAAATTATAATACATGTTCAATGTGACCACCATTTTGTTGCTGGCAAACATGAAGTCTTTGAATAAACAGGTGATCACAAAAATTAATTCAACCACGTAAAGTTGAAAATGCTATATCTTAATTTTTTTAAATAGCACATCCTATATTTTTTAACGCCTTGTCTTCGTCTATTAGTCGGCTTTAATTTTTATTATATATGTTCTATACCTATCTCTAATAGTTTCGGAGATATTTAAGATTGTTCAATTTTTTTCGTTGATAACACTGATGAAGAGTAAACATTAGTCGGTCAAAGCAAGCTGAGGATAAATAAGAAACTAAAAAATATTAACTGAAATACATAAATTGTAATTATAATAAATATTGTATGAAACCACCATTTTTAAGAGATATTTGAGATGTTTTTAAACAATTCATCGTAAAATTAAACAATTTAATCAAAAGAGCGTAAAACAAAAGATGAACGAAAACAAATGAAGAAATCAAACTTGTCAAACAGTGCTAATATTTGTGTAGTATTGTATACTTACTTCCTAAATTACAAAATGAATTTTTCGAAAGAAGAACTTGTTAATATGATTTACGTCCTTGGTGAAAGCGATAAAAATTGTCCTTTAGCTCATCGAATTTATAAGCAAAAATTTCCAAATGCACGACACCCGCAAGTTTCAGAATTTGCAAGATTGAAAGAGAGTTTCGATCAAACAGGCAGTATTCATTACGAAGACAATTTAGAACGAGAAAGAACCGTAATTAACGGAGGTAATGAACATTTAGTTGTTCAATCCGTGATTGAAAATCCTCACGTTTCTTGCCAACAATTGGAATTAGAAGTTGGAGTTTCAAAAACATCAGTTAATAGAATTATAAAAAAATATAAATATCATCCATGTCATGTCCAACTTGCACAAGAATTAGACGAGGATGACTTCGTTAATAGATTAAACTTTTGCAATTGGGCCATAAATAAAAATTTAGAAAAACCCAACTATTTTAGCACGATCTTATTTACCGATGAAGCTACTTTCCACAAAAATGGATACGTTAATAGACATAATTTCCATTATTACGGTACTGAGAATCCCAGATTTATAATTCCTGTTGATCATCAACACCGCTGGTCACTTAATGTTTGGGCCGGAATTATTGGAGAAAGAATTATAGGACCATATTTTTTTGAAAACACGGTCAATGGAGATTCATTTTTAAACTTCTTGCGCAACTAATTTGAAACTTGAAGATTTAAAGATTTACCTTTACAAACCCTTTGAGAAATGTGGCTGCAATTAGATGGCGCTCCTCCGCATTTTATCTCCTGGCCTACAAGATCGCCTGGCTTGACAAAGCTGGAATTTTTTCTTTGGGGTTGGATTAAAGAAAAGTCTATCATACTCCTCCAACGACTGTAGATGATATGAAGGCAAGAATTACAGACGTCATTCAAAATATAAATGTTTCCACGTTACGAAAAGTAAATTTGTCGTTTATTCAAAGACTTCATGTTTGCCAGCAACAAAATGGTGGTCACATTGATCATTTATTATCATTTTAAGTGTTTGTATTTCAGTTAATATGTTTTTTAGTTTCTTATGTATTCATAGGTTGCTTTGACCGACTAATGTTACTCGTCTTCAGAGTTATCAACGAAAAAAATTGAACAAAGTTAAATATCTCCGAAACTATTAGAGATAGGTATAGAACATATTTAACAGAAATGAAAGCCGACTAATAGACGAAGACAAGGCATTAAAAAAATATAAGGTGTGCCATTTAAAAAAATGAAGATATAGCCTTTTCAAATTTATGTTATTGAATTAATTTTTGTGATCGCCCGTTTATTCAAAGACTTCATGTTTGCCAGCAACAAAATGGTGGTCACGTTGATCATTTATTATAATTTTAAGTGTTTGTATTTCAGTTAATATGTTTTTAAGTTTCTTATGTATTCATAGTTTGCTTTGACCGACTAATTTTACTTTTCTTCAGTGTTATCAACGAAAAAAATTGAACAAACTTAAATATCTCCGAAACTATTAGAGGTAGGTGTAGAACAATTTTAATAGAAATGAAAGCCGATTAATAGACGAAGACAAGGCATTAAAAAATATGGGGTGTGCCATTAAAAAAAATGCAGATATAGCATGTTCAAATTTATGTTATTGAATTAATTTTTGTGATCACTCTGTATATTGAAATCCAATTTTGAAAATCGATTAAAGTAAGCTCATGTATGAATAAATTCTATACCAAAGATTATTTTTTTATCTTTAAAAATAACTGAGATACGCCTACTTGAATTACTACATAAAAATGTCAGTTTTAGTTAACTTTGCAAATATCTCAAAAACTGTAAGATTTAGCTTGTAAGTAATTCTTATAAAAAAGATGTAAAATTATAAGGAAAATCGAAAAATAAAATAATATATAGGGTGTTCTATTTAAAAATCAAAAGTTCTATATTGTACCGTTTTCATATTACACCCTGTAGAAACCAAACTATTTTTAGATTATGCAGCTTATAAAAATAGACAACTTTCGTATTTAAACTTATCTTCTAAGTTTAATGGCTAAGGAGCTATCGACAGAATATGCACTATTGGGACACCCTGTATATATATATATATATATATAGCAGTTAAAGGAAAATTAAAAATAATAAATTTGGTAACCCTGAAGCAGTTTAGTTCTATTAAGTTAACCTTATTGTATTGGTTGGTAAGTCCAATGTCAAAACGTTATTACATATTACAATTCTGTTGTTATGATAATTTTGTAAAATGGAAACACTTCTTAATGTGTTTTAGAGTATAGAATATATATTTTTTTTATATATATATATATATATATATATATATATATATATATACACTCTATTGGTAGTAGTAACAGTATTGGTAGTTCAAACCGATTTACTCTATTAATCTAGCATCCACCTCAATTGTTAGGTGTTTTAAAATGTGAATTTAGGTACACATATATTGATATTGTTATTTAAAGAAACTTTTAAACACACTATGACTACTTATTTTGAAAACAAAGGAAATAAACATCTATCCGCTTTTGGTGCATTAATTACTTAATTAATTACTTTCATACTAAGCAAATAAACCCTTTGTAACCGTAACCATAACTTCCTTGGGAAGCGATGAACTGGTATCTAGGCAATTATATATCCATAACTGCCCTCTAATCATTCTAATGCATTTTGACAAATATTTGCAAACTTTTCATTTGCATATTTCATTTTTAACGTATTAGTATGAAATAAAATTATTTATCTATCACGGGAGTTATGTATGTTAATAACCTCGGGCAACTTAACAATCCCTCGTGACTAAGGTCCCTCGGGATTGCAATCCGTTGTCCTTGGTAATTAACACACTCATAACTCGCTTGATACATAAATAACTATATAATGTTATTCATTGTACATTGGTTCTGTAACTTTTTGTTATATTAATTGAAATAAAACTAAGTTTAAATATGTTAATAATTTCAAAAATGAGGTAATTACGATATTCACGGTATTCATTATAGAAGACAGTAAACGTATTTTTAATTGTAATTTAACCAGGTAATCATTACATTTAGGTTATTGTAACTTGTGGTATTGCTTCCACCACCATTTTAATCGATGCGGGTGGTAATCTGCTGACTAATAGCACGAAGTCATAAAACGTAGCAAAAAGGTGAATTGAGAATTCAGTGTTGAATAAAATCTCAACTGCCACTACAACTTAGTGCACAGAATATATTGAAAGCAGTATATCAACATTAAAAAAAGCCCTAGTCTAAGATCTAAGCCATTTAATTTACTTCAGTGTTAAAAAGCATAGTCCATTATTGTAAACTGAAAAATTTTTCAATAAATTTCAAGTTTGAAATACCTTTAAATTACAGTTTCTAGTACATTTAGTTTATTATTACTTTAGAGAAATAACTTCTGTTAATAGAATAAAATTTCATTCCAACGTTAATTTGTTTAATTTCGACATAACTAATAAAACCAGTGGCGTCAACTAGTTCCATTTATTTTAGTTCGAACTTGTTAAACATTTAACGTGGTGATTGAAATAAGCCATACAATCCTATAATAAATTTATACAATAATTTATTTTTATACTACCGTTTATTACAATATTAGGTACGTGTATAAAACGTTCAAAGGAAGTTGAAGTGACGTAGAAATGCATTTCTTATATGTAGATCCTTATTTGATCTAGTTCCATTTGAGGTTCGTGCTGGTTTAGCATCATACCTATGAGTTAATAATTATTTGTGAATATCACTAAGAATTCCAGATTTATCCCGAATAATATGGTGTAAAATACAACAAGCTAATGTCACAATGGTAGTCTTTCGAGGATCGAGCAGCATAACGTTTTCAAGAACACGAAATCGTTTTGACATCATTCCAAAGACGTATTCACCTCGACGAATTCGCGATAGTGTATAATTGAAGTTTCCTTTTTCATTAGTTAAATGTTGTCTCGGAAATGGACGCATTAAATTTGTCAATAACCGATATGCTTCATCAGAAATAAACACAAACAGGAGATTTGTCTTCCCATTAACAGTTAAAGGCCGTGCAGATGGTATATCTAGATTATGATCAAAGTACAATTTTCGAAAATTGGAATTACGAAACACACCTCCATCGCAATTTCGTCCATAATCTCCCACATAGACAAATAGAAATTTATAGTCTACATCAACAACTGCTTATAGCACAACGGAATAAAAAGATTTGTAATTGAAGTATGCCGGTATTATGGGGGCATTCGATGCGAATGCCTTTTCCGTCGATTGCTCCCAAGTAATGTGGAAAATTCCATAACGTATCAAATTTATTTGCTACTTGTAACCATTTCTCAGGCGTTGGTTTCTCCATATGCATAGGAACAAGTTCTTCCCAAATTGCCGTGCAAGTCTCTTCTACAATTTTACTAATAGTACTAGCGCCAATTCTAAAGTAGTAGTGTGCCGATTGGAAACGTTCTACTAAGGAAATAAAATGTCATTCATTCCCTTCATAAGTCCGACCGCAAAGTTTTCAGACAGCTTGGTCGTTGACTTCAAAACGACAACGTGTCTTTAAATCTAGAACAAGAAGCAGAAGAAGAAGGATTTTATACTCTTACCCGACCCTCCACTTCATCATCTTCATCTTTGAATATATATCAACGCTTAGTGCATTACAGCGGCCGATCCTCCCAGTTGTTTTGTGACAATTATAATGTGACACAATATTAAGCTTTTTATTCTACTACTATTTAGTTTCGACCTTATTAATTTTGTAAGGAAAGGTGTTTTTGTTTTATTATACTATTTTACTTACTTTTAACAAAAATAAAGTGTTTACCTTAATGTAATTATAAGCCATTCCTCTGGTGTTATGCTTTTCCGTAAAGTAGTATCGTATTTTCTAATTATATATTCAATTGTATTTAACAGATAATCAAAACATTGAATGCTTAACTTCGTAAAATTTCTGAATTTTAGATCGTCTTTTCGTTGATAGGGTGCGTCCAATAACGTTTTCTTTTATTACTACGCTCTTCTATGTCACACAGTAGCAAATAATGCCACATATACGCAACAATAAATCATCTTCCTCTGACGTCATTGCACGAACTGATCAACAATCTTTTGTGTTAGAACATTTTTGTACAATTCGTTTTGTTTCATCAGTATGCGTTACATTACGGCAAAACGGTTGTCCACAAAACGTTTTGCTACATCATGTTTTTACCCCTCAATTGTGTGTTTAAAAGTTTTATATAAAAATAAAACGTTTTGTCTGAAATCGTTTTTGCCTCATCAGTGCGCGGGCGACGTTTAAAGCTTTTAACCCTACTTTTCGAAACAAAATATAGTTATTGCGGCACCCAAGGTATTGTTAAACAGTGTGGTCCCATATATAATCCAGTTTAGCAAAAGAGTAAGACATATAAACGCCAAACGGGTGCAGATGGCAAATACAAAAATGTGCCGATGTTTTTTAATTTATTTTTATTTTAATCAAATTAGTAGGTACTTAAAATAAGTCCAAAAGTGTGGTGTGCTGAGGACAAACGTTCTCTTAGCACATAGGATGCGATGGCCCTGTTCAGAAAGACAATAGAGTTACTATACATTTATTAGGAGCAATTTTGGTATTGGTAATCTGTAACGAAGATTTTACATATTCGGGCGGAAGAAAACCCATTTACAAAAGTTACACAGCGGGTCCCGTTCTACAAAGTAACAAACTGCAAGGATAGCTTTAAAGTAGTTTAATCTTTCGATTAAACCATGAAATATGCAGTATTCGGTTCTGAACTTTAGCAGAGGCTGAAGAGACATATCTAAAGTAATGTAAAAAGTATTGCATTTTTGTTTTGACAGATGATCCCATCGAATACGTAAATACGTAGGGTTCAAATGTGTTCCCTACTATTTCACACTTGAAACTTTTGTTTTTAATTAAACTATAAAGACTAATTTTTTTACGCTTTGGTACGTAGTAGATATTAATTATAAATTTTCTTTAATTAAAACTGTTACTTCAAATCTAATTTAAAAATTATTAAACAGAAAAATTAATTCAATAACAATTAAGATCAAACCGTAGAATGAAAAATTGCGTCGTAGAGATTCATAAATAAGATACTCATTTTTAAATTGATGAAATAAACATTTTGTTTTACCTGCTGTAAGTACCAACTCTTGTAACCTTTGTATTTGAAAGCAGTGACATTTACAAATTTCTGAAATAAAAATACGGAACAGCAAGTTTTTTAATTTTGTACAGTTGACTTGAGGTATCCGTTTATTTGACTAGGTGTAGGATGACGTTATTAAATTACACCCACGTGCCAACACAAAGTGTTTACAAATTGAATACGTAGTTATAACTTGTCATTCATTCTGAGTGAAGAGTTTAAATATGGTTTTACGTTTATTTTAGAATAAGCGAAAATAGAAACCATGTCTTTTGTCTTTATCCTACGTGGGTAGTTTATTTCCCATTAATCATAAATATCTTATATATGTTCAATTTTAATGAGGATAACGTATTTAAACTCTCAACTGTTAATTTTTGCCATAATAATACCTTGGAAATAAAATTTACATGTATTGGATATTTGATTCTCGAGCGAAATGCACTGACGCACTAAATAAATTTTAATGATGGGTAAGAACACAAACCCCAATTTCCACTACATGCAGATTATATGTTTCTAGTTCATGAAAACGTTTTGTTATATTAAGGTTTACAGACAGGTCAAATACAATAATCAGCTCCACACTGTCAGTTACACTATACCTAGCTACACAAATGGCGGAGCGCCAAAGACAAGAAAAATCGATGAGGAAAATGCGGGCAGTATTAAAACTGCAGTCAAGAATGTTACTTATTCATTTCACTAGCCTAAAACTGCCATGCGATAGCCTATGATATTAGAATATTTTAATATTATAATACTTTAACTTTAATGTGCCATTTTCTAAAACTTTGTGGAAACTTATTTCAAGCTCAATTGAAAAGTAATTAAACACATAAATAAATAAATAGAAAAATAGAACAATGTTACTGACGAACTGTGCATTGCAATAATTTCTATGTAGACATGGTGCAATCTCTTAATGACCTGTTAGGTAAAAGTATCTTTTTTGTTCTCTCAAGTCCTTTAACAATTACAAAATCTAGAAATTTGAGGAAATATAAACAGATTCATAAATTATTATCTAAAAGCTGTAAATTGATAGTAAAAATAGTAGATATCTTGCCAGATGCAATTGAACTTTAATAGATACTCCTCATTCCCGTGTTCTCGAAAACATTAAAACTTCAGTTAAAAGTTGATCAGGTCAAATTAGATTTTGAGAAATGGTGGAATTGGAACCAATTAATTGTAAATTATAACAAAACCACAGTTATACAACAGCAAACACCACGTGCCTTAAAATTTTTTTCTCGATGCTTTTGCGCTATACTAGAAGACGACATTTACATTAAAAAATAATTTAAACACTGACTCACTATTACACGTTTACTATGGTCTTGTATATTTCATTATACCATAGAACATAACAGAGTGAGTGTTGGCTACAAAAATAAATCGTGTTTTTCGTATACGGCTCGCTAGGCATCCTCATCCGATCGCCAGTAAAAACTGTTTTACATGGCTTGTAATGTAAAATATTATAAATACATAATAATATTTTTATTTAATAAACCAACAGAAATTCTACCAATATCAACGATATTTATTTATAATGCTTAACCGGTTTCGATGTTACATATTCTCTACAGATTTCAAAAATGATTACATTTAGTAACGAGTAATAGCTTGAGCTTTAATAGATTTTGTATTGTTAAACTAAATATCATCATTTTTGAAAGCTCTTGATAATGGCTATTTACAAAATAAGAACGCCCCGCCACGTGATGTACATCTACCTAATACTAACCATTTTGCCAAATTTTTTAATTGTAATTTTCCTTATTAAAACTTTTCTAATTTATTATTATTCCCATCTTATATAATTCAGAAATTTAAATAAGTTTCAAATCATAATTCCGCACACACTCATAGTACGTTTTTAAATTTATGTTAAGTACTAGTAGATTTACTTGTAATTTAACATTAACAATTTACATACTGAATTTCAGGTTTCCGTGAGTGTAGTATACAATATCGTTGTTTCACCGGGTGTTGTCTTGGGTCTGCTGCTGTTGTCTCTGACTCATTTAATTGCAAAAACGACGTTTCGGCAATGTCCCATGTCCCATTTGCCATCTCCAATGCTTGGCTCGGCTCCCTGTTCCTCGAATAACAGTAATCAAACTGTTTGATTCGAGTAACACGGACCCGAGAAAACACCCGAGAAACAACGGTATTGTATGTATATATATATATATATATATATATATATATATATATATATATATATATATATATATATATATATATATACATATTAAAGATAAATAAGAAGTTCACATATAAATCAATATAATTAAGCAATTAAACACATAACAGATATTGATTACATGAAGTACAATAATCCTAATGTGTAGAACATGTATAATAATTGGTGCAATGCATAAAAACTCTGCGAACTATAAAAAGGGTTATGGTACGAAGACGTTATTTTGGTAGATCATAGACTAAGTGTTCAAAAAGTGCTTAAAAAGTTAAAGTGCCTTAGAAACATATCTAAGAACATGAACAACACATGTGCAATGTGAAATTAACAATATAAATACAATTTGTGTACAAAAACTTACAAAATAAGTTAACATTATGAAAGTATGAAAGTACAAAATTAGAAACTGTAGAGTACAGATAAACAGTGATTGTGTTAGAGACATATATAGGAACAAGTTAGGTAAACATTAAAAAACGCAAAGTTAAATTAAATTATATAAGGTCAGGTTAAGTACAAAATTTAAGAATTTTACATAATAGGGTTCCCTTATTTTTACAAAGAAATTAACATTAAATATGTAATTTAAACATAAATTTAGAAAAGTTGGGTTAAGTACCTAAAATTAAGGTATTAAAGTAGAAATTTTGCTAAAACTATGTAAAATGTTTTGAAATAAGTGTGTTATTATACAGTTTTTTTTTATGCAGAAGCTGAATATGTCATCAGTTTAGCTGTGAAATATAAAATTTGTTAGATATTAGTAATTTTAGGTATAAAATTGTGAAAAGCTAAATTGATGAAGCAAATTATATCATGTGAGGTGTCTATTTATGCAGAATTTTTCCCTGGGTCCAAAAATGTATTTAAAAAGCAAATCCGAATTGAATTGGAAAAGTTATGGCATAATTTATGTTTTAGTTAAATTAATTTTTTTGTTTAGACCAATCGAATGCAAGGATCTTTTGTATGTAATGTTAAAAAAAAAATTAAAGCTTTGGTATCCATGAGAAGTTATAAAAGGAATTGCTAATAGTGCATTTTTTAACATGTAAGTTAAAATTTTCTGAAATATTATCGGAAGTGAACCGCGATTAACGTAGAGTCTGAGATTTCAGAAACAATCGATATAACAAATAACAATTTTTAAAACTAAGGCTACCGGTTATAATTTTCGACACTATTGTTTTGTTTCGTTTTGAAATCTTATTCAACATCGGTTGATGTGCATTTTTTTTAATTTAAATAAAATTCTTCTGCTATTTTTGGATGTGATGTTTATTTTTCTTAAAAGTGATTGAGGTTATAAAATAATTTTAACTTCAAATTGGTATCTAAATTAAAAGTCTTAGTAATTATAAAATTTTACCCAAGTGCAACGTATTTATCACAAAGAAGATTTATCACAAGTTAGTGAAGCTGGATGAATTTATGGAAATTCAGAAGTACCGTTTTCAACAGGAAGGCAGTAACATCGTTAGATGGAATGAAGTTTACATCCAACGTTAACATGGAACAAGTTTAAGGTGACCATTTAATGGAAAATTCAACAACACATATGAGTTTATTTTATTATCATAACCTAACAGATTGCATTGATTATTCTGTTGATGCCCTGTATTTATGTTTTTTTGAATCTGTGCATAATTGTTGTGCGACGACGTGTATCAATATCTGGAAAGGTAATGAACAAGTGTAATCATAAATATAATAATTCTAATTTAAAGAAAATCAAAATTGTACTTACTAAGTAAAGATCGTTGTTGGAATTTTGACAAGTTGCACATATTTTAGTTTAGCAAGGATGCAACGCATGCGTACATTTTGCAAATTCCATAGAAGTCCGTTACACGTTAAAGCAAATAATTGCAAAGAACTATTAAATTTTACACATGAACACTTCCTTGTGTGAAAATAATTTTTATGATTTCACGTTAATATTTCAATTTATAATTAACAGGTTAAATGTATTATTTTTATTTGCCAACAAAATTCAATTGAACTCTATCCCCAAGTATATACTTATTAAATTAAATAAATAATCAAGCCAATTATATATAGCAATATATATATATATATATATATATATATATATATATATATATAATGCGTCCATACATTGTTATAATAGGCCTCTGCATACCCCAATACCGAATTAACAAATTTTTGTTTTTTAGCTTGCTGGTGGTACCATAGAACTTAATATTGGTATAATACGATAAACTCTGTTATTAAGTAAGCATTAACATTTTTTACCTTCCAACCAACATATGCATTTGAAATACTTACCATTTTTGGGTTTTTTATATGGTGTATTTGTATATTTCTTATACAATCTAAACGTTTCGATAACACCTACTGTTATCTTCGTCAGTAGTAATATTATCTTTCAAAATTGTTAAAGATGTTGAAACAATTTTATGAAATTTGAAAAATTGAAAACACTAACATTAGCCTGTTATTAATATAACAGTTTGATAAACGTGTAAAGCCAACTATGGAATACAATTTTAGTAAAAAATAACTAGATCATTAATAAATTAAGTATTGTTAAACTGTCTTAAAGATGACAAATTAGAACACCTTCTAACAGTCGAAGGCTAACAGTGAAATATGTCATACCCAAAGGAGAAATGTAACAAAATTTAATCAAGTTATGATGTAAGTGTGAAGTTGTGCAAAACCTTAATTTGAAATTGATAAAAGCATTCACAAATAGAAACTTAACATCTATTAAAATAATCCAATCAAATTTAACAAAGAAATGGCTTTGTCAATAAATGCAAGTGTTATTTAACAATGAAAAACATACTATAGTACGTTTTATGTAATTTTGATGTACATTGTTATATAAACATTGATGTATAATATACAATTATTCACTACTAACATTTAACACATGACATTAGTAGGCTTAATTTTCAATCCAGAAGTCGATTTTTCCTCTTTAGGTTAGTAATGAAATCCTGTTACCTACTAGTATATAATTCCATTGTTATTGATACATCAACAAACTGAAAAATTGATAGGTATCACAAAAAGTATGCTAACAGTAAATAAAATAATTACATAAATCACGGTAGAGGAGATACTTCTTGCCTCGCTTTCTTATAATACAGCACGTTTTAGAAAATTGTCTTCTGTATCTTAGTATATAACTACTATTTTTTGTTTGGGGTTTCTACGTTTTTAACGCGTTGTTCCACATATTCGATAGTTATTTGTTATGAAAGATGATAAAGAGGCATGTTAACCATACAATGATTTCTATGATGCGAGGTGGTTAATTTGCATTTATTGCCTTGAATAATATTCTATTTTGTTTATATGATGTTTTAAAGAGGGCAATGCATGAAAAATTGTTGTTTTTACAGTAAGTTAGGTTTTGTTGTGGTAGTAGATATTAGTTTACCATAATTATTGTACAAACACTTCTTTGTTTTGTTGAAACAGAGTTAATGCAACAGGAATGTTAGAAGATGAATTTGAAGAGAAAATTTGTCGTCAGGCGTAGAGAAAGAAGAGCCAGGAGCAATAGGTAAATTATTGACTAAAAAAGCATTATTACAAGATAAATGTTTTCTTGAGTACTGGCAGAATGCGGCCGACCAGCACCTTTTGTATGTTCGCAGGTTGTTCTGCCACATTTGAGCGATCGAGGTCAATTTCTTACTAGTCGATAGGAAGGAGCAGGATCTCTAAGTACGCCAATCATATCTGTATGAATTTCTTTAGGCGTTAAAACTTTCGTTTGAAGGTGCTTGACGACAGCATGAAGCTTACTTTTTTCCATTTTTTCATGCAACCACTACTTTCAACTTGTACAACTTTGACACTATTAAAGCTCGACTAACCAAATTTGGCAGATTGTTTGTCAATAAAATAACAAAACAAGTGCGGTTACTAAGGGCAACACATTTCAAAGCCATCTATGCTAGGGACAACAAATACTGCTCATCCCTCGTATGTGCAACAACGCGTTAAAAACGTAGAAATTTCAAACAAAAAATAGTAGTTATATATTAAGATAGAAAAGACAATTTTCTAAAACGTGCTGTATTATAAGAAAGCGACGGCAAAATATCTCCTCTACCGTGATTTATGTAATTATTAGCACAATTTTTGAGTTTGTTGATGTATCATTAGCAATGGAATTATATACTAGTAGGCACAGGATTTCATTATTAACCTAAAGAGGAAAAATCGACTTATCGCTAGAAAATTAAGCCTACTAATATCATGTTTTAAATGTTACTACTGAATAATTATACATCAATATATACATAATAATATACATAACAATTACATAAACCGTACTACAGTACGTTTTTCATTGTTAAATAACACTTGCATTTATTGGCAAAGCTATTTCCTTGTTAAATTTGACTGGACTATTTTAATTGATGTTAATGAAGTTTCTATTTGTAAATGCTTTTGTCAGTTTTCAAATTAAAGTTTTTCACAACTTTACACTTACATCATAACTTGATTAAATTTTGTTAAATTTCTTCTTGGGATATGACATTTTTTACTGTTAGCCTTCGACTGTTAGAGGGTGTTCTAATTTGTCATCTTGAAGACAGTTTAACAATATTTAATTTATTAATGATCTAGTTATTCCTTACTAAAATGGTATACCACAGTTGGATTTACACATTTATCAAACTGTTATATAAATAGCAGGCTTATGTTTGCGTTTTCAATTTTTCAAATTTCACAAAATTGTTTCTTCATCTTTACAATTTTGAATGATAATATTACTACTGACGAAGATAATTGTAAGTGTTATCGTAACGTTTAGATTGTATAACAAATATATAAATACACCATATAAAAAACCATTAAAAGTATTTCATATGTATATGTAGGTTGGAAGGTAAAAAAATGTTATTGTTAAACCTTACTTAACAACAGAGTTTATCATATTGTAGCGATGATGCATAGACGAATTGAATATATATATATATATATATATATATATATATATATATATATATATATATATATATATATATATATATATATATATATATATATATATATATATATATATATATATATATATATATATATAGGGTGAGTCAAGCTCAACGGGACGGAATCTCCTGGGCAAACGGTAAGAAATAATAAAAAGTCCTTTTACAGACATATGTCGATTAGTAACGGCTACAATTTAAAATTAATCTCACATATACAGGGTGTTTCAAATTCGTGTAATATATCAAAGTTATGTTCTTTGAATGGAACGTCCAGTATTTTATTAAATTTTTTAATTACGCTTTAAAAAATAATGTTAATTTATTAAAGGTACTTTATGGCTAAGTTTGATAGTTCTCGATTTATTTGACATTTTGTGAAAATAGTCTTCTTGAAAATAATTAATTGCAGCTTATCAAGCCAATTTTAAGCTGTATTTTTTTTGCTTATTTATTCTATACTTTTCAGGTTTTCTATCGGTATAATTACAACAATAAATTGTTATACAGGGTATTCCTGACTATTGGTTTAATTTTCATCATCTTCTTTGTACAATTTCTTTGTTATTTTAAACGGAACACCCTGTATTTCATTAGATTTTTGAATTTACCGTACAAAAATACAGTTTATTTATTAAAGGTTTCTTATGCCTATTTTTAATACTTCCCGAGTAATTTGCATCAGATTACTAAAATTAGTGGATTTTATTATTTTAATACAAAATTTATAATAAATGTTCGATATTATGTCCATTTTCATGAATGTTCATTATTATCCTTTTTTCAAATGATCTTCTCACATTCCTTGGCGTGTCAGGAGTTATCGCGGCGAATGCATTTTGAATACGTATTTTCATATCTTCGATGGTTGTTACGGGTTTCGTACGTCTATTTTTAATACGTTCCGAGTAATTTGCATTAGTTTACTAAAGATACATAAAATTTGTATTTTATTCATAACGGTGGCTGTGACTTTAATTTAGTATCTGTCAAATGTGCTTAATTTAATTGCTAATTTCATATCTAGTTTTTTGTCATTGATTATAAAATGAAGAAGTATTCGTTAGAAGATCGTGTCAATATGATTTTAATTCTTGGGGAATGTTTGGAAAATTGTTTACTGGCAGTACGAGTGTATGCAGAAAGATTTCCTTTAGACAATCATCCTCACAAGGAAGTATTTGAGAGACTATTGGCAAGATTTCGTGAAACAGGTAGCGTGGCATATAATAAACGAGAATTGGAGAAACCTAAAACGGGAAACGAAAATACGGAATTATTGGTGTTGCAATCAGTAATCGAAAATCCTAACATTAGTACAATATGTGTATCTAAAGACGCAGATGTAAGTCAATGAGATTAATTTTAATTGTAGCGGTTACTAATCTACATATGCCTGTAAAAGGACTTTTTATTATTTCTTACCGTTTGCCCAGGAGATTCCTTCCCGTTGAGCTTGACTCACCCATACATACATATCATATAATATATATATATATATATATATATATATATATATATATATATATATATATATATATATATATATATATATATATATATATATATATATATATATATATATATATATATATATATATATATATATATATATATATATATATATATATACCGTTGTTTCTCGGGTGTAGTCTCGGACTGTTGCTGTTGTCTCTAACTCCTGTTAGTACAAAAACGAAGTTTCGGCAAAGTACCATTTGTCATCCTGAGGTTCTCTTCAACTACTCGGCTCGGCTCCGTGTTACTTCAATCAAACAGTTTGATTAATTTGATTCGAGTAACACGGAGCCGAGCCAATCAGTTGGAGAGAACCTAAAGATGGCAAACCGGACTTTGCCGAATCGTAATATTTGTACTTTTGTAACATTACAAATAAATATCTTTGATATTGGTAGAATTTCTTTTGATTTATTAAATAAAAATCTTTTTACGTATTTATAGTATTTTACATTTCAAGCCAGATAAAACAGTTTCTACTGGCGATAGAATGAGGATGGCTGGCGAGCCGTTAGGCGAGCTGGTCACATCCTTTAGCCAGTAAAAACGGTTACCTGGCATGTCATGTGTAATATTTTATTTCTTTTCATTTGTAAATACACCGAAAACTTATAATGAAATAAAACTTTCCCTTTCTTTCATAACAATTATTATATTTTCACGAACGTATGGTTCCTTGGAAATCATTACTCTGACAACGGCGCTTATCGTTTATTTTACTATTTATTATTTTTTGTGCCTTCATTCTCTAATAAGGAATATGCAGGCCGCAAATGCGTCCGGAAACTATGCGTTTTTCGGTCTAGGCCGGCAAAATAACACTAAATTACAGTTGGTATTCGTTCGACATAATCGACATTTGACATAACACAAAGCCTAATCGCGTTACCGTGTACGTGAAAGCATATGTTATGTCCGTATTAGATCCTTATAAACTACAAATTACATTTATAAATTATTATAAAGTCAACAAATTGCTAAGGTACCTACAAAATTCAAGTAATCAGTGATTTCGCAATTGTATTTTTTAGGTTATATTGATTACTATCAGTTGCAGTATTGCCAACTTAATTTCAACAGGTATGAAATTTAAAAAAGTACAATTTTGTTTTTTGACTTTATCACAATTGACGTCGGCACAAAAAATCATGTGTATCACTCTACCAGTCGAGGTTTGCAAATTTATGAGTGCATCTGGCCTTGTAATATAAATAACTATTGCTAATACAATGTGAACAAGGTACGGTCGTCTATAACCTGTAAATTTCTTAACTAGTAGCTAACTTGTTAAGATTGGCTTTCAACGGCAATAAGCTGACTTGATAAATTGATATTTACAAATGAGTAACAAATAAAAATAATTATTAAAACTAATTGTATTGGATGTCAAACTGTTTAAGAAAATACCTCTGTAGGTTCTTTCTGATAAGCCATGTTGTTCATTACCTCTATATAACCAATGTTGTGAATACTTACTTTCAGGAATAATTGTAGTAACAACCTTGCATGATTTTAAAATTGGTCCAGTAATGCAGTTTTCAGGTACAGTTGAAGAGTTCCATCCTACATCCCCTTCTAAATTCACTAGCTGGTTGTTTTCCAGCCCAGTAATAGTGAAGATTTTCTTTTTCTTCGTCTTTAGACCTGCAATATTAACTACCAGAAGGTCATGCATATATCTAATATTACCTACCAGCGTTTTATCAGATAATAACCCATCTGAAAGAAATAAGTAAGGATGTCACTTACTCTATATCATATGGTTAAAATTGCGTTAAAACTTTTGGTAGTGACTTTAAGGATGTTTTGAATAAAAATGATGATTTAAACAACCGCTTTAAATAAAGAAAAATGCCATTTTTGTTCGCTGGGCATAAGTCTAGATATCCGTCTTCGAGAAAAGTTCCATTGAAGTAACCAACCCATTTACATACGTAATAAAAAGCTTTCAGTGTTCATCATTTGCTTCTTTCTCTCGAACGGTAAATAATTTCCTGATCATCCGTCATGCCGTCATGCATGTATCATCCATGTTTCCTTCACGTCGTCTAGTAGTCCTACCAAAATCATTTTCAAGGAAGTTTAGGTACCTATCTCCATCCTAAGGGCCCATAGACTACATGCTGTCTAATAAGACATGTTTATAAAATATTCGTGTTGAAAATGTGTCTTCCTCGATGAATCTATATTTTCATGCTTCCATGGGGTTTTCATTAATTTTATTGCGCATAAATTAATAAAACTGAACTGGAGTTAAGTGGTAAAGATACAATGCCTCCTTAAGTAATAATCTGTGAACAGACTTATTAATAATTCCAACTGTCGCAGCATATGATATGATCGTGTTCTGCCAAACAACCATACACATTTTGAAATAATTTATAATTTGGATGCATTTCTAAGTACCTTCTTGTTACAACATGACCATAAAAGTTTCCTTGTGAATACATACAAAGCATATCTCGCATTTAAATGTTTAAAAATTCATTATGTCGCGGCATATTTGCGAAATAAGGGAGAGAAGTGTTGGTATTTTTTACACTTTAATACCAAACTAGAACGTTTTTGTAATGATGTACACAAAATAAAAACACTATGTCACGTTTTTGGCATAAACGTACTTGGTATTTACTATAGCTACATTTTTGTAACTACTTAATATGAAAAGTTTAGTCATAGGAAATGAGTCGGTTGCTGTAATGGTAATTTTCTTCAAAACGGATAGGCTTACGCACTTCGAACAAATCTGGAATATTATTTTAAATTTGTTCAATCAAAACGTCTATAAAGTCACTAACAAAAAGTTTTAAAGCAATTTTAACCATCACGCATAAAGTAAGTGGCGCCCTCTCGAAGTAAGAAAAAATCATGTTTTGGTCCCCCACCAAACAAAAAATCCCAACTACAAATTTTGATTAAAATTCGTTGGACCTTTGTTGAATTAAAGAAAAAACTCCGTTCTACAAATCAATTTTCGCGGTAACGAAAAACGATTTACATTGGGTTCAATCCTTCTCCTGTCACATAAGCTACCATTTTGCTGTCCCGTTAATATTAATGACACACCTTGTATGAAATATCAAATGTCAAATAATAAACCCATGCACCTAGTAGTTTTAAAACGCCAAACTATCAGATTTAAATAACGTCAGTCAGCAAGAAGAATAGTGCTAATTCTTATATTCAATTTTAAAGTATTTAGTCAAACAGTACAGAGTGCATTCATTAAATAGGGTCGAGTTAATTTTTGAGGGTGTTGTACGAGTTGGTAGCTTGACTGATTTCCAAAGGCTTCCCAACAAAATTTTACACCGTCGGCGCCACCATCTGTAGAAATCGCTTAATTATAGAATATCATTAGTTATTGCAAATATCTGCCAAACAAAACTTTGACTGGTAAAAAGCTCACACTACTCTCTTTTTTGGCAAATTTCGACCAAAATTTGAGGCATTTTAACAGCGAAACTACCAAAGATAAAAGAATCGGGTTGAACCCATTCTTGCTATTATGGTCGCCCAGAAAGTAAATAACGTTTGAGCATTAGGACCGGCGTTGGTCCCTCACCATCGTGACTAAGTGCGTGTCAGTTAGTTACCTTTATACCTCACCTCAGTGTGAGTCGAGTTTCGTTACTGCGTCACCACGAGCCTTTGATTTAAAATGATGGCGGCCATAGAAATTCCCGGCAAATGTGAAGCACTTTATGTTTAGTTATTGTGATTCATTTTATGAACACATATAATGTTTGCCCTATTGAAATGTAGACAATTAAATCAAGATTATGGCGAAAATGCCAAGAACGAGGTTTCAGTCAGGAACTGGTGCATAATATTCAACCAAACTAATAACACAGCGCAATTCGCGTTTGACGGGATTTTCTGTGGATGTCACCATTTTGAATTTTGAACAAAGATGGGGCCGCATAGTAACGAGACTCGGCTCACACTGAAGCGAGGGACTGAGTTAACTGGCTCACACTCAGTCACGGTAGCGTGCTAGCAGCATCGTGCCTAAATCCGAAACGTTCTTCACTTTCTGGACGACCCACGTAAGTATACTTAACAAAGATGAACACTAGTTTGGCAAAATTAGTAGAAATTAAAGTTGTCTGAAACCTTCGTAGATTTTTCAAGATGGCGCCAGTAGAGAAAAACTTTGTTAGCAAATTTTCCGAAATAAGTTAGGGTGCAAACATTGGGGAATTGTTATGACAATTTGATAAAGCTATGGAATCTCGATTGGTTCCCAATTATTGAAAAATGCGGTGAGACAATTTAAAGAAAAAATTTCTTCAGGGCATTAGAGTAAATTATACATTCCTCGGGAGATAAGTATCTTTCTATGCCCTTGGGTTTTCCTGTCATTCGCTACATCAAACTATCAAGCTATCCACATTTATCTCCGATGACAAAAGGTAAATTTAGGAGAATAGAAGCAAATTTGGTGCGCTTTGCAGGAATTGATCGAGTGTTAAATCGAACAAAAACTGTAGTTTTATATTGCAACTTTAAACATGATTTATCGTAGGTATTTATAAATTTAACCATTTAAATTACTGATATGTTTATAAATATCTTATTGTCATATTCATGACTACACGGCATGGAAAAAAATTAGTGGCGGCAGCATAACTTGTGGCCAATATAAAAACTTGAAAATTTAGAATCAGTTATAATTGATTGCGTTCTCTGCAACTAAAATATTTTCAGACTTCTAGCGCTTCCGGTTACATCGGAAGTCGCCATCTACTTTGTTATTTACATTTTTGGATGGCAACCATAATTTTGAATCATTTTTATTGAAACTATACCATGCCCATCTATTACGGTTTTTGAGATAAAAATTATTTTCCGAAATCTTGACAGCTGGCTGACGTTTACAAAATGGACTGTAACTCCTATTTGGATTGAGATAAAAAGTTAAAACTCAATTAAGGTTGTAAGATGGCTTTATCGTACGCATTCTTTGCCTGAGAATAATGCCTAAATTAGACTTTTCAGCCAGAGTTAAAAATGTAAAAAAATCAATTTTTTTAAATGGAATACCCTATGTTTCGTTACGTAATCGAATTGGCGATCAGATTTGCTACAAAGTGATATGCCATGTTGTTATACCTAAATCAAACTATTCTAGACTTATTTCCAAAAAAACGGAAAATTTTAATTCTTTAGCCATTATTTCGAGAATAATATGAATGGTTGCTATGGATACGAGAAATAATTTTTCAAATGTCAAGTTTTTAATGTTTGTGATTTAGTAACTATCCCTTAAGTGTCTTAATACTACTTATAAAAAGAGTGACAATGGATAACAATATCGAAAATAATGTTAATACAACACAAGAAATTCTTAATTTATTTTTTATACGTGGAAAATGCGACAAGAGTCTTAGTAGAACTTGCACAATATTAGCCAAAACTATCCACATTTACCTCCGGTGACAAAAGGTAAATTTAGAAGAATAGAAGCAAATTTGGTGCGCTTTGGAGGAATTGATCAAGTGTTAAGTCGACAAAAACTGTAGTTGATGATGAAGAAGGAGAGTTGACTCATCAACTACGTTAAGGTTAAGTATTGTGCAAGTTCTACTAAAAATCTTGTAGCATTTTCCGTGTATAAAAAATAAATTAAGAGTATCTTCATTTGTATAACCATTATTTTAGCAATAATATTAAGGCATCTAAGGGATAAGTACTCATATCATTCTCGAAATAAAGGCTAAGGAATTAAAATTTTCCGCTTTTTGGAAACAACTCTAGAACAGTTTGATTTAGGTACAACAACATGCCATATGACTTTGTGGCAAATGTTGTCGCCAATTCGATTACGTAACAAAAAATAGGGTATTCAATTTAAAAAAAATTGATTTTTTTACATTTTTAACTCTGGCTGAAAAGTATAAATTTAGGTATTATTCTCAGGTAAAGATTTTTATTTTAAAAAATGCATACGATAAAGGCATCTTTGGACTACAAACTTAATTGGATTATAACTTTTTATCTCAATCCAAATAGGAGTTACAGTCCATTTTGTAAACGTGAACCAGCTGTCAAGATTTCAGAAAATAATTTTGACTCAAAAACCGTAATAGATGGGCATGGTATAGTTTCAATAAAAAAGGTTCAAAATTATGGTTCCCATTCACAAATGCAAAGATATATGGGGTGTGAAAATAACAAAGTAGGTGGCGACTTCAGGTATAACCGGAAGCGCTAGAAGTCTGAAAATATTTTAGTTGCGGAGAACGCAATCAATTATACCTGATTCTAAATTTTCACGTTTTCATTTTGGCCACAATCCCATAAACTCCTAATCAACGGTCTCGCTGAGACATCCTGTATAGGCAAGCGTCTGGAAAAGGATTAATCAAGCAGATACCAATCAGCCATCGTTTCTGTAAACCTGTTTCAGCCTTACGTATGTAGAAAGTTACGGTGCAGTCAAAACGTCTCATTTAGGAAAATAAGGCCAAAAGTCTATGCAATTAAGTCAACCCTTAGAAAACGTGTTTAAGAGAATGTTGCCATAATAGTCCACCTAAAAAAATGGGCAAAGCGTTCTGCTTGGAATACAATCCACTTGAAAATGGCGATCGCCTTATTGACTCTTTCACGATTCTATTGAGCTCTGACTGAATATCGAAAAAATAGTAGTACAGTTTGGGTCTCCTGTAATTAGTGCTCATAAGACTTAGTTTTCTGCCGCTTAAATTGATTGTTAACTTTTGAGCTGTATGAATGGTCCCTCATTCTAACCCTTACACCAAAATGAACGAAAAAAGCTTTCTCTGAAAGCCAACGTATGGCAATCAGAAAAAAAAGTAACCGAAATAGTATTCTAACAGTTCAAAATCACGACTATTAATGGAAAACACTATGTACCGCTTTTGCATATTGTTTTAAAACAACGAGAGGAAAGTCAAAGCACACTTCTGCAATTGCGCAAGCCGATCTGAGTTATTGTGTTTTTCAACAACTGAACTACTAGCCTTATAGCCCGAATATGGTTTCTATTCGACTATTATTTATTTTTTAATCTTAAAAATGGTGTAGGAGGAAGGCGTTTTTCAAACAATGAATATCTCAACACAGATATTATGTAGCATTTTGAGAGCAAACAAAATACGTGTTATTTGGCAGGTATAGAATTGTTAAAATGCTCCGATTGAAGTGTATTACGGTTAAGAGGTATTGTAGAGAAATGTAACCTTTTTTTGTCTTTTTTTATCCACACTCCTTCCTGTCTCATCCGAGAATTATTGGCGCTAATCTCGTACATTAACCACAAATTGTTCTACAGGTACACACTGGAGTGTGATTATTATCATAATGTCGTACTAAACCAATTAATATTTATGGAACCATATTGTTGGTCATGTAACGTAGTGACCTTTTAATTATGTTACACATAAGATTTTAATTATGTTAATGAGGTTGGATAATTATAGT
>JARFJB010000002.1:3625000-3687500 GCA_036346205.1 Vesta saturnalis
CAAGTCGATTTTTTTTGTCCTAAACTCGATCGATAGAATAGAGCTAATGTTCAAACTTAGATTATACGTGTTCTACTATGAGCCTGAATCCCAATACAACTTTAAAACTGATCCTAAATTATAACCGAGCTATATAATGGGCGAAAAACGTGATCACCCCAAATTTGACCCATCTAACCTCAACCACTTCTCAATCGCTCACAATGTATAATATATATATATATATATATATATATATATATATATATATATACACACACCTATGGTTGTTTTCGCTCAAATTTCGTAGAAATTCATGTGATCAATATGTAGTTTTTAAATTTGATATAAAAATGTTTGCGTACGAAGTTAGTGGAATGTTTATTAATTTATAATGTTTTTATAATTTACATTCTATTTATTATAATCTACTATAATTTAGAAAGATGGTATTTCATTATATAAACAGTTAAAACTGAAATAGGTTTTTAAATATTATTTTTAATTTGAAATAGTTTCAATATTATTAAATACAAAAAGATAAATTCACTTTTTGATGCTTTACATTTTTAAGTCGGCATTTATGTGCATCGAGTTAATAATTTTTAAAAATTCCAAAATTTAAAATAACCATTTTGCCCAATAAAAAACATACTTTTTAGTATAATTATGTACTTCTTTTGATTAACGAAATGAGGTAAGCATTATTAAAATTAACTTAAAACGACACTGCGATGTAAAAATGTTTTTTCGTTTTCAATACTTTTTTTAAATTTGTGTGTAAACATGCACATTTGTTTCCAATAAGTTTTTACCTAATTTTTTTTTTATTATATTTCAAGTATCTGATTTTAATTGTAATTACGTTATTTTTGAAACAAATGTTATTTATAATAAAGAAAATGTTTCATATTATATTTAAAATTCTCAATTTCTTAATTTCATTGGAACTACAAACATTTACATTTGCGCTACTGGTTGAAAAATATCGAAGAGAACCTTACGTTTTCAGTATGAAAGTTACATTTGATATTTTTGACACACATAACCTATCTGTAAAGTACTTTCACAATTAATAAACATATTTATGAAAATGTAAACTTTCACCATTATCACACATAATAAAGTACTTATGTTTTTTAGGTTTTTTAATGGTGTATTTTAAATTGTTTTCAACATCTTTAACAATTTTAATAGATAACAAAGATAACTCTGAGTGTTATCAAAACGTTTAGATTGTATAATTTAAAATACACAATTAAAAAACCAAAAAAGATATGTAATAAACATATTTATTTAATCCAAGTCCAAAACAATTATAATGATATTATTTTTTATTCTTATAAATTTATAATTGAAACTACTATGTATTTGTTCATAGAATATAGGAGCAGCTCCAAAGATTTGAACATACAGTTTAAAATTATAAGCGTTTAAAGACGTAATTGTTTTAATGTAGTAATATGGTTTTATGTATCCTTATTTGACTATTTTCAAAAATTGAAGTTGGTTATTCTTAAAGGTCTAAATGACATTTTGAGGGTAACCACTTAATTTAATTATTACGTATCAGCTTGTACTTGCAGAACATATTATTTTGGTAGCATTGCATGTCAAACAGACATTTTATTTTACAATTGCTGAATACTTTCCAATATGTAATTAGCAACGTTTAAACTTTCATGAAATTTCTACTTTCATAAATACAATTCTGATAGTTTTGTATGTGAATATGCCATTTCATTTACAATAGTTGAATACTTCCCAACATGTAATTGGATCACATTTCAACTTTCATAGCATTTTTAATTTTATAAATATTATTTTGGTATGTCAAAAAGACACTAAATGAAAATGTAACTTGGCAACAATAAAATTCTTAATGACAATTGTTAAAGTCCAATATTGAGGTTAATAATGTTAGCTATTAAAATGTTTTAATTGATACACCCATAAATATAATTTTGGTGACATTCCATATCAAAAAGTTGATTACTTCCAAAAATATAGTTTGGCAACATTTAAATTTTTGATTGACAATTAGTAAAATCAGACACTGAAGTTAGGAATGTTACTTAATAACATGTTTAAGTTGGCACTTACATTAATATCATTTTGGTAACATTGCACGTCAAAAAGTTGATATGGTAAAGTTATATACTGAGCTTAAGAATGGTAATTATTAACATGTTTAAGTTGGCACTTACATTAAACTCATTTTGGTAAGATTGCACGTCAAAAAGCTGAATGCTTCCAAATATATAGTCTGGTAACATTTAAATTCTTGATTGACAATTTTTAAAATCAGACACTGAGGTTAAGAATGTTACTTAATAACATGTTTAGGTTGACACTTACATTAATATCATTTCGGTAACATTGCACGTCAAAAAGTTGAATGCTTCCAAAAATATAGTTTACCAACATTTAAAGTATCAAATGATAATTAGTAAAGTCAGACATTGAGGTTAAAAATGTTACTTATTAAAATGCTTAAATTGGCGCTGTCCTAAATGTTAGTTTGGTAGCATTAAACGTGAAAATGGGGGTTATTATTACCATTACTTAAAAATTACATAACTAAACACTTCCTGCAAGTGAATTTCTTTTTTTTGCAATTCTCATGTTTTTTCAATATTACATATTAATTACATTGCAATTAAGTATATAATAAAAAAAAACGATGATATTCATTTTAATTATATTTTTGCATGATTGAGCTTTTTCGTTTATTTACCATATCTGTTTCCAAGACAGTAGGATATGTTTACTGGTTGCGAAGCTCAACTCGTCGGTGAGTATTTACTTACCGACGTCTTTTACTTACCAACCTAAAATTTTATATACTACCTACATTTCACAACAATAAGAACAAAAAATTTGGACATTTCTATTTAAAACGTCACTTTTGACTTTTCGTTTATTTAGTAGAAATTAAATAATTTCAATTGTGGTAAATGTAATACAATCGTGAAAAAAACAGTATGAACATCACGAACATTAAGGGTTGCTGGTCTCCGGCCAAACATGGCCGTCGACCGGTAAACGTCCTTTACTGTTCTTGATACTTAATATACTATCTTTACATCTACACCATTTTTAACAGAATATACCTTATTTTCGATAAAATAAAATAACCACAATCAAATTACGTTTAGATGTATTCTAAAACGCGTTGTGACTCTAGCATGATTTTAAATGCGTAGCATTTACATGTCCACGGAACGACGGATTATTATATTAAAAAGCATAATTTTAGCATTTTTTGACAACTGAAATTTTTTTTAAGAGAAATTTTAACTTTAAGTAAATATCGTAAACAACTATCAGGGTGCGTTGTGACCATAGCGCGTAGCGAAGCTCCACGCTAGTTTAAAAAATAAATAAGTCAATTAATTTACAGGAAGTGTTAGTTATTAATTATTTTATTAATTTAAGCCTCTTAATTATATTTTCCGCGTTTCAAAATCTGTTTTTTGAATGCTTCGGTTTACTTATCTCTAACTAATATTAATATAAAAGGTTTTTAGTGTATTTTTCCATTCAAAATGTGTATTCTAATACAAAATAAATTATTATTCGTCAAACTTTAATTGCGTAATATAAAGACAAAATTTGTATTTTCAGTTAACGGTGTAATCTTTTAAATCTTTAAGTTTGCTTATTATGAGAAATGTTATCCTGAATACACAAGCTTAACCATTATTTTTCTTCCTTTATTCATTACGCTTTACGGTTTAATTATCAACAATATCCCACTCAATCATCCTATCAATACTTAACGGTTAACACTAACCAATTTTCGGACTTGATTTCGGTTTCTGTTAGCTGAAAAAATGGAAAAAAACTAATTTTTACAGTATCTAAGTACATAACAGTAATTGAAGTCATTGTTATACTTTGTACATTTTATGTATTATACTTTTGGCATAGTTTTTTAGTAGATGCTCTAGACATATAAAATTTTTATAGTATGTACGGTGCTGCCTGAATTTTCTGTCTTTCTTCCTTTCACAAAAATAACATCGGTCTTGAACTTTGGCTGAAACTGAAGGGGAAGGTGGAGGAGGAGATTGTTGTAAGTTGGGTACAAACTTTAGCATATACTCCCTGATTTGGTTTTGTAGGAATCTCAACCTAGTTATCGGTCACTGAAGGTACGTTTTGAGAATCTATTATTTGTGTTTCCCAGGGTATTCATCTGGACGCCGGTATCATTGTGCCAAAAGGTGCAACCTAAATGTGAAAGCTTGGCTTCCTTTTCATACTTTTAAAATAGTCTCGATATGTGATATGATATAATGGTGCGCAAATGCGTTGTTCGGTTGCGTCACCAGCTTCTGAATTAAATATACTTCCACATGTGAAAACATAAAAATATACCTCAACGTCTGTTTCGATAAGAGCTGTATCATTTTGTTGTACAACAGCCGTCATCTACAGCATAGTCTGATTTACATCTATGTAATCGTTCCCATTTCCGGACACTGCAATTTCTATTCGGGAATGTTCGCTCGGAACCGATAAAGGTTTGCAAAATAACCATTCACCGCTCTCGATACTTGTCTGCGTCAATGGTAAGGTAAACCCATCCAATTACAACTTGAAACACACAAGATTGTGCATGTAGAATACCATTATTTTATCAGTAGCAACAGATTATTATTGGACATACACTCTCTTTCGTAGCCCAAGGCCTCCGTTAATTTATCGATATTTTCGTGGGTTTACGTTTAATGTTCCTGACGGCCTTGTGAAATCTTTATTCAAACGACTCCTTAATTGGCCGATTACATCTTCATGGACGTTGATCCCCGTTTTTATCACTTTTTTTCAACGGCTTATGTGCCAAACTTGAATAACTGCGTTGCGCTTCTAAATATACCGCCCGTCCAGATTTCTCCTCAATACCCTCTGTGTTATGGTACACTTCTGTAAATGGAAGCGATACCATCACTGACCTAGTTCGTATAGTATAGTTGATATGGGCAAACCGTTATTTCATTTTAAAATGCAGTTTTAGGCACAGCGTTCCAAACTAGAATGGTATGGCGGCTCCCATCCCCGCCTTTACATTAATGTTGATGTTTACAAATTATGGCGGCAGGACCGGTGTGTACTGTGTTGGTAAAAGGCGTCCCTAAAAACACAGCTGTCTGATATAATATTTAATGTCTGCATATAGTTATAAATCATCCTCCACTATTTTAGATACAACGATGTTACATTAAACAAAAATTTGCGACAGTAAACCTGTCCATATACTGATCGGATGTGGTCGTTTTTTTTTCGATAGCCAAGCTGTAAGCCCAAACATTGTGAAAATCCGAATAGTGAAATAGTTGTTTTTAAGTTGGTGGTGACGCGTTAAGTTGGATTGTGATATTTGAGTGTTAATAAATTGTCTATTGGTTCGCGTTGTTTGTATCGGTTTTAATTTCTTCAATGTTGGGATATAATTCCCTGAACCGAAACCAAAGACGTATCATCATCTTCGATGTAGGTGATTTTCTCTGTGTCTCTCTTACATTAATATGGTTAGTATTACATCTAATAAAGATGCTTTATGAATTGTTATACGTGTAGGTTTGTTAACAATTTGTTGTAAGCCAAGACCATTGATAATAAAGGAAAAATAACATAATACTTCATCTGGAAAAGATACTACATTACATACAATGCTTTCAAAGCTATCCAAAAATTGTAAAAGGTTCTCATGTGGTGATCGATAAAATCTCCTACTGTGATTTTTAATCCATTTAGAGCAACAGTAATAAATACATATTCGAGGTTGGTAGTAATACGGATAACTTTAAACTATAAATTAGACTTTATAATAATGTCTACACCACCACCCCTTGTTAAGCGATCTCATCGAATGAAAGTCTAGCCTTCAATACTTACTGTTTCTGTAGAGACAGAATCATTAAGTCTTAGTTACAGCAGTAACTTTAAAATCCATAGATAATACATGATCCGCAAATAATGAATGTTTTGGTAACAAAGAACAAATGTTTCAATGAGAAATTTTAAAATCACTGGACATTCAGTAATCTAAAAATAAAGGATTATTATTCTGTTGTTATAAGATATAAAGTGTAGCACAAGTAAATAAATTACGGAAAAAGAAAACGTGTATCACCTAATTAAATATAATCAGAAGTACTCTATAAAATTCCAACTCTTAAAACGGAAAAAACGTAAAATGTATTCTGTCTGATGTACCTAGTACTTTTATATTTAGATTGACGGACTGTACCTATGTCTCTGCGTACATGCTATTCTACACTTCCAAAATGTTTTTATGGTTTACAGCCAGATGCGACAACTTAATACTCTAATAAAGGATGTTGTAATCATTATAAGCTGTTCGAGTACATCAATATATTTTTGTATATTGGTGATATTGAATTTTTGTAAATAAAATAGATTTTAACTACAGTTTTTACATCCGGATCGAACGTTGCATAGAAATTAATATTTTGTTTCTTAAATAAATAAATTTTAAGAGATTTCGTTCTCGCCCTTTTACTAAGGAGACCAATAATTGTCAATACGTAATTATAACCATTATTGTATTAACTTAATTATCGTTTATTGCAAACGTCTGCTTGCCATAGTTCGTAAAGGTTACAATATATCTATTGCATGGAAACCCTTTTCTAACAGGCTTATGCACGCCATGTGCACTTCCTGTGGCTGTAGCAAAGTTTACACTTCGTCGTATTTACTTTTTGCAGCGGTGGCTAAAGATGTAATACGTGGAAACCCCACCGGATACGAGCGACCATAATTTATGCTGTCCTTGCTGTGCTGGTCTCGCTTCCCAATCTTATTGTAACCTTCAAAAAGCTCTTCTCGCAACGATGTCACAAATAACCTTGCTATCGGTGTCAAATTAGTTTAGTTGCTGGGGACCTGGCGGAATTCCCACTATTAATAATGGAATCTAGTGTCAGGAATTCGGACAGGTCAACGCATAACTATTACATAAGAAGCGCCTGTTGTTAGAAATAAGATCGTCACTGAGACCTGCTGATGGTGCGTATTCTTAGAAATGAAAACCTGATAGAACTCCAGCTGTTAGAAATAGAGTCCAGGGCGGAGCATCAGTTGTTGGAAAAGAGACCTAATATTAGAAATTGGCCACTGGCGGAGCCCCTGCTGTTAGAAATGGAACCCAGTTACAAGGTGGCGGGCAGTGAATAGCGGACCGGGGTACAAAGATAAGGGTTAAAAAGAGAGGCTTTAAAACAAGGGAATGGAAAGGCTGCCACAAAGGAGACCAACTTGTAGGTAATTACAATTGTAATTTAAAGGTCATTAAGAGAAAAAAACCAAGTTTCATTAAAAGCGATTACGGGTCGTTACAAAGCAATTACAAGATTATTTAAAAGCATCCATACAACCATCAGCTTTGTAATATTTTTGTTCCTTGTTCAGCAAAATCTTTTACTGCAGGATTTTTTCCGACACAAGATTGTCTACTGTAGGATCTCCATATACTGGCTCTTGTAAGCACGCAGGATCGCCATGTACTGCTCTCGTTTTCACGGATCGCCATATTTTGATTAGTAGCCTTTTAGGAATTAATTAGGGTGCTCAAAGAAACACATCTCTTATTAATTTATATTTAATGTCTACATACTGTAACGAACTCTATACTACAATTTTAACGAACGCTGGACTAACATCTCACGTACACTTATATATTACTATTACAAAACATGGACTCCTCTGATAAAAACCTTACTTGACAATTTATATTTCTTTTTTCAGCGAGAAAGTGTACAAGGTGTGTTATGGTAACTTACTTATACTCTCCAATTACACGCTGTTAAAAGTACAGCTCCAATATCACCGATGCAGTTTAAATTTGGAACAGTTACATTTCCGATGTAGTAAAATTTCTGTGATGTCACTTGCCGATAACAAAACAGTTCACAAGTTATCTCCTGTTATGTAGACCATACAGTATATCTCTAATGCAGTGATAATTACGATACCGATGAGAATCGTTAAACTTACTGCTCAAATGCAATATATTTTTGATGCGGTATGGAGTCATATTTCCGTCACTGTCGCGCTTCGATAAAATTACAAAGCAGACGTAGCATAATCAGCGAAATACAACTACGTTGGAAGATACCTTTCAGGACGATAATGCCAATTAAAGCCCTCAAAAGTACCATTACAGATATTGAAGTAACTCATGCAATACGTAGTTATTGCATGATACCTTGAGATCATGTACCAAATGATATTCAGGCTTCAAAGTAAGATAATATTAAGTAATTCACACAACACAACACAATGTAAATTCAAGGTTTTGTTAAAATAACAGGTCTGATGCAGATTGCTTCGGTATTATTGTACCCTTGATGCAGTCTACCTCCTCCTTTCTAATGATGTCACAAATTATTAATGTGCAGGTCCGATGTACTCTTCTTTTGGCATGATTGCACATTCAATTCAGTCATACTTCTCTACCAATTATATTTGTGCGAAATTAAAACTCAGATGTAGTACCTATACCCCGGAACATATTTCGCTTTGGCATTATTACATAGTCGATGTAGTAGTAGTAGTTCTAGTGTTACGAGGCTTTGCTAAAGTTACAAGTCTGATGTAGTAATATTTTCGATACAATTTCATCAACTTTTGAATTGCCCGCCCTATCAGTAATACTCGTATGTACACCACTGGAAATAGTTGGGATCACTAAATGCGATAAGTGGAGAATAGTTTTCTTGAAGTAAGCGGACCACTTCAATCAATCTGGATCACCCTGTATATATATATATATATATATATATATATATATATATATATATAGGGTGTCCACAATCTTTTTTCACAAGAGAAAACTACATATTCTAGAGCTATATGCCGATTTAACGTAAATTACCTTAATACAAAAATACTTCCTAAGAGAGCTGGAGCTCTTGGAAGATGGCTCCCTAACATCGGTTTAATTCAAATATCTTCAAAATGGTTTCCCTTTAAATGATAGCGTTCTGGACATTTATTTAGTGGAATATGCCTAATCGTATGGCGTGAATATGATTTTTTAGTTGTACTGGCTCGTTTGGGCGGTGCATTGGACTTTGTTATTCATAAGTTTTTTGTTATTCAAAATTTCGCAATTTTAACATAAAATTTAAAAAATTTCAATTTTGTCGTAAAAGAATAATACTCTTGTCGGAAGTCACTACGACGTACTGTTTTCGAAATAAATTGATTTGAACTCTTCATGTGTTAATCATACCTTTATAAAGTTAACTAACGAATTCATTTACAATTATGAAAGATGGCCATGGAAAATAAACAAAATAACAATTGCGTGAACGTCAAACTGCTTCCATATCATACATCAACTTTGCTTAAAAGTAAGAAATAAACTCGCGTAAAAAATAATCGTTTTTAATACAAAAAAATGTTGCTGACACAATTAATAATAAAAAAATTCAAAGCAACAACTGAAAGCATGAAGCACAAAACTGAATCTACAAAAGATGCTCCGCATGACGACCATCCGTTTCTATGCACAAATTTATTCGTTTAGGTGAAGATTACCGAATTTTTGCAAAAACTCCCATATTATTCCTAAATTCGTCGCAGGTATCCTGAATTCTTTTCCAAAGCTGATCGCATGTTTCTATTGGTTGGATATAAACCATTGATTTTAGATATCCCGAAAGAAAAAATCGCAAGGATTTAAATATGGAGACCTTGCTGACCAAGCAATCGGACCGCCTCTTCCGATCCATCGCTCTCGGTAGTTGTTATCTAAAAAAGTACGAAAAGTTCTGCTACAGTGAGCCAGACGACTATCATGTAAAAACCACAAGTTCGGCCGAATATTCAGATTAATATCATCTAATAAATCCGGTAAAGCATTTTGTACAAAGTTGAGATATTCGATTAGGCAATTCTACAGGACCAAGCAAATTATCACCAAGAACACCTATCCATACATTAATCCTAAACCTTTCCTGATGTTTACTTTCCCTTATCGTATGAGGGTTTTCATCAACATAGGAGTAATAGTGTGCATTGTGCATATTAAAAATTCCATCTTTTGTAAAAGCGGCTTCATCACAAAACAAAATATTAGAAAAAAAATCTTGGTCTTGATTCTTCTTATTTTGCATCCAATTGGAAAAATCAACACGAGCAGGAATATCACCTGCTTGCAAGACCTGGACTTGTTTGAAATGAAAAGGATACAAGCCTTCCTTGTGTTGAATGTTCCACACAGAAGATTTTGCCACATTGGGATACATTGCAGCTAACCTTTTTACGCTTATTTCGGGATTGTGCTCAATTTCCATTAAAATATCGTCCTGATATTCTTCCATTACATCGGCATGCCTTCCCGTTTCATTATTTTTAGGAATTACAGATTCTGTTTCCCTAATTCTTTGATGAAGAAGCGTAAATGATTTAGAAGCTGGAAATTTATCTGCATATCTACGTGCTGCTGCCCGAGCGTTGCATAACATTTCGTCGCACACTAAATGCATATCGGCATTTTCTTCGTTACTAAACGAAACCATTCTAACAATATTCAACTTTTTGTATTCACGGTAATGTATCTAAACAATAAAAAATTTTTCACTTAAAACTTATTTGACATTTTAACCTCAACCAGTATCTGTAATACTAGTTATTTTGACGTTCATGCAATTGTTATTTTGTTTATTTTCCATAGCCATCTTTCATAATTGTAAATGAATTCGTTAGTTAATTTTATAAAAGTATGATTAACACATGAACACTTCAAATCAATTTATTTCGAAAACGGTGCGTCGTAGCTACTTCAGACAAGAGTATCATTCGTTTATGACAAAATCGAAATTTTTTAAATTTTATGCTAAAATTGCGAAATTTTGAAAAACAAGAAACTTATGAATAACAGTCTCCAATGCCCCGCCCAAACGAGTCGCTTATGAGTGCAACTAAAAAATCATATTCACGCCATACAATTGGGCATATTCCACTAAATAAATGTACAGAACGCTATCATTTAAAGGGAAACTATTTTGAATATATTTGAATTAAACCGATGTTAGGGCGCCATCTTCCAAGAGCTCCAGCTCTCTTAGGAAGTATTTTTGTATTAAGGTAATTTATGTTAAATCGACATAAAATCGACTCTAGAATCTGCAGTTTTCTTTTGTGAAAAGAGTTTGTGGACACCCTGTATATATCTATCATACAGGGTGTTTCTAAATTCATGGGAAAAAATCAGAAGGTGATTTCCCGTATGAAATTATGATGGGCCTTTCCTATAACAAAATTTCGTCAGCCCATCCCCTTCCGGAATATCGCCCCTAAAGGTGGTTTTGAGCTTTTATTTTTTTTTCAAGAGAAGATGGAAACTTAAAATTTTGTAATTTCCAAGTATTCTCAAAGGACTAACCACCGGTATTTTTTCAACATATATGTTACTACTTAAGGGGATGAAATTAGCAGCCCTTACTCTATTTAATATCAAATCTTTTTTTCGAGATTCAGTTTTGTGAAATGAAATGTTACTTAAAGTCCCTGTTTATTTAAAAACATTTCGTAATTTTAAAGTTTTTTCCTAGAATCAATAGATTCAGAGAAAAAAAAAAATAAAATACTATACCATGATTTTCATTCTTTATAATAAACTAAGGATTGAGGATGTAAAACAGTAAAGATGTGAAATGCAAGAATAGAATACGATTCATAATAAATGTTGGAAATGACCGCCTTCAGCCAAAATACATGAACGTCTGTTGTAAACTAATGATTTAAGGTAACCCCAGAACCAGAAACCTCATGGATTTAATTCTGTCGATCGAGTAGGTCAGTGTTGCGCCCCTCCTTGACCAATCCAACGGTTGGGATAAGTCGCATCTAAGTATTGCCTAGAAGTGTGTACTGGAGCAGTATCGTGCATGAACCACATGTTTTGTCTAATATTGAGTGGGATGTCTTCAAGTAGTTCAGGGAGATCATTTTCGAGAAAACTGGTGTAAACAATTCCATTTAATGGCAGAAAATGTGTCCTAATTAAGTAGTCCCCTATAATTCCAATCCATACCATAACTGAAAAAACATTTAAAAAACGACGTTCCATAACATTATGCGGGTTTTCGTTTGCACATACGTGATTATTATGAAAATTTATGATGGATACTCTTGAAAAATGTGCCTCATCCGTAAACAATATGTTATTTAGAAATTAAGGATTTCGTTGTATTTCGTCTGTAATCCATTCACAAAGTGTTACTGGCTGAGAAAAATCTCGAGGTAAAAGAGCTTGAACACGTTGGATGTGGTAAGAGTATAATTGCTCCTTATTTGGAACTCGCCACACAGATGTGTGGCTGATATTTAAGGTGTTAGCAATTTTTCTAGTGCTCGTTTCTAGGTATTGATCAACTTCATCCAGAATATCTTGTTCTACCCTTACACTTATAACTGCCCGGGAACGACCAGTGTTGATTGAATTTCATTGTAAACGTCCAGTATGGGATAGATGTTTGCCAGACCATACTTAAAATACGTATTGGTCATTTCAGCGTTTGTATACATGTTAAAAAATTAATAAATCAAACTAGTACACGGCCAAGTTAACGCAAAAATAACAGACTACAAACTTACAAGTATAAAAATTATGTTTAATTTTATTAAATCCATAAATAAAAAGTTTACCTCGAGTAGGATTTGAACCTAGGACCTGTACTTTGCTAGAGTACCGCGCTAATCAACTGCGCCATCAAGGTTCAAGCCCCACTCGATGTAAACTTTGTCTTTATGTATGTAGAACTGATGTAAATTCTAAATATAATAAGATTACAGTCAAATTACTTATGTTAATGTAATGTGAGCTTGCAATATCGCAATATGCAAAAACATTTATAATAATTACAAGTATAAACTTCAATTTGTAACTGTCAACAACAGAGTTTGACATAAGCTTACTAAAATTTGAATAAATATTAAGTATACACGAATGAATTGCCAAAGTGACACTGCGTTACTATTGTATAACTTTAATTGTAAAACAAGGTATCACACAGGATATTGTATTGAATTTTTTTCTCCGAATCTATTGGTTCTAGGAAAAAAACTTTAAGACTAAGAAGTGTTACTAAGGCATCACACAGGATATTGTATTTAATTTTTTCTCCGAATCTATTGGTTCTAGGAAGAAACTTTAAGACTAAGAAGTGTTTTTAAATACACAGGGATTTTGAGTAACGTTTTTATTTCACAAAACTCAATCTCGAAAAAAATATTTGATATTAAATAAGGTAAGGGTTGCTAATTTCATCGCCTCATAACATAACAGGAATGTTGTAAAATACCGGTGGTTAGTCCTTTGCGAGTGCACGGAAATTACAAAAGTTTCCATTTTTACTTAAATTTGAGAAAAAAAAAATAAAAACTCAATTTTACTCACCACCTTTAGGGGCGATGTCTCAGAACGGGGTGGGCTAAGGAAACTTTGTTATAGGAAAGACTCATCGTAATTTCATACAGGCAATCACATCCTGAATTTTCTCGCATGAATTTAGGAGCACCCTGTTGTTCGATGATTTTTTGCCACCTTGTAGGTAGTGACATGATCCCGTTGCTGTAGATATTTTGAGACTTCTGATAAAAAACGCGACAAGTAGTTTTGGCAGTTCTCTCTTGATGTTGACCTGACACTGCCTAAAGAATTCTGACCGAAACAGGTAGAAATCTGAAGGTGTAAGGTCACGGCTATATGGCGGATGCATTAACACATCCCAGCCAACCTCTCTTAATTTTTGCTCAGTGGCTAAAGATGTGTCTGATCTAGAGTTATCGTAATGAAAAGCAACTCCCTTTCTATTGATCAATTCCGGACGCTTGCTCTACTCTGAACTTCTTGCTTTAATCTCATCAGTTGTTGGCAGTAGAGATCCGAATCGATAGTTCTGCCCGGCGCTAAAAGCTCATAATGAACAATGTCCTTCCAATCCCACCATACACACAGCATCACCTTATTGCGAGTTAACCCGGGCTTTGCCACAGTCTGTGAAGCCCGACCGACCTTTGACCACGACCTTTTTCGCACGTTCTTGCCGTACGTGATCCACTTTTCATCACCAGTTATCTCTTCAAAAACGATTCGGTTTCATTACGTCTCCATAAAGAATCGCAAATGAGTACACGGTTCAGTGAGCTCGTGTGGCACCCAAATATTGATTTTTTTTGTGTACCTAGCTTTTTTCAAATGGGTGGAAACTGTTTTGTGTTTAATTTCCAGTTCTTCAGCTACGTCTTTGACATCAAAATTCTCGGATTGAAAACGCTTAAACCAACTTTGTGCTACTCTTACTGACACTGCATTAGGTCCATAAACGCGGCTTGCGTTGCATTTTTTCACTCATTTTGACAGAAAGAAAAACAAATGAAAAATAGCTGTAAACAACAGTTTACTAATTTGTTTCTGTTTTTGAAATGTAACCTTTTTAATGTCATCAAAACCAGCCAGATACAAATAGTACAGCCAACAAAATTTTATTACAAGTTTACACATACTATACGCGGAAATACTTTTTCCCCGACCTATTATATATGTATATATATATATATATATATATATATATATATATATATATATATATATATATATATATATATATATACGTAATATGAGCCCCTCTCAGTGAAGTTGGCCCAACGACCCATAATATCGAATTTCTCGATTTATGTCTGAGCCTCCATACGTATTGCTGCACTATTTTTATAAGCGCTATTGTATTTTGTTTAAATATTAAATTGGAGAATTTCATACAATAAATTGCGTTTTAATGAAATAGAAGACCAAACAGCTTAAACGTGTAGATCACTTTTTTCGAATCCAGTTGCCATTTGAAAACGTACGAAAACATTTGACGTTTCAGTAACTGTAAGTGTATCGTTCAACAAGATGGCGCTACTAAGAAAGTGAAAGATCTTTCACCGATCGAAACTTTGTGGCAGATCATGAAGAAAAGGTTGCGCTCACAAGCTGCCAGAACCGTACCGAAGTTGCTCGTCTTCAAGAAATTTGGGTTAGTTTTACCCCTACTGAATGCCACTCTTTAGTTTATTCAATGTCAAAATGTATTGACGCGGTAATAAGCCGAAAAGGCAATGTTACGCAATGGTCACTCTTTTTGTACGGGGTGGTCAACTAAGAATGCGAGGTACTATATTTGGGAAACTATACATCGTAGAGGCTTGCGGAAAAAAAATTTATTACTAAAACGGTCAATACAAAAACCTGGAAAATATTTTCATGTTTCTGAAATGGCCGCTAGTGGGCGTAACTGCAAACTTGAATCTAAAAAGTGATGTTTCTGTGAATTCTGCTATATTAACCTAATAAAAAAATAACTTATCTTTGAAGTCGAGGATAATATCTGAACTTTTTTTGTTTGGCACTTTTTGACGTATCTATAAAAATAAAGTGGTGGGGGGTATTCAAAGGTTTCCTTAAATCACCCCCCGTATCTTCGAAACGGCTAATCCGATTTTAACAAACTTGTGCGCGTTGAAAAGAGCTTTTCTTGAGCTACGAATGTTAAAATAATTGAAGTTTTGTTAGTTTCACATGTCGTCGCTAGAGGGCTTTGTTCGACATTCCGACAGAAACGGTTAATTTTCGCAAAAAAAAATAAATGCATTGGTATGACTTTTTTTCATGAACAAATAGTTAAATGATGCCTAAACAAGCTCACGAAAACCGCATCTCGATATCTTGTTCCTAACCTAAAATATCGGCCAAAGAAAACTTTATACGAAAATCCCTTAAATTTTTTTTTTAACTATATTTGTCTGGAATTGTTTCTATTATGTAAGTTGTGGCCCTAAAAAGGACCGATTTAAAGGAGGAAGGTTTTTAATGTCCCCGTAAATGCTCGAAATGCTGACCATCACTCTGTGCATTGCTGAGGCCTCTTACGGGTAGACAAAACTGCAGCTTCAATTTCGGCTCTGAAAAGGTTACCTAGAAATTGCGATTCTAAATGTATGTAAATTTATTCACGAGAATAAAATCACCCTTTTTGAAATTACTAGAAATTGCTATTTTAAATGTTTGTAAATTTATATACCAGAATAAAATCACCTTTTTTGAATTTACTACGGGCAAGTAAGCAATGCTGAAAGTTACACGAAATGCATATTCACTATGGATATATACGAAAAATACAATTAATAGAAGCAGGCAATGGAAACATTGGAAGAACACTAGAAAATATTAACCGTGTACTGGGCTATATTGAAGGAAATCTTCATGTTAACACAAGAGCATTATCCACTGAGTTGGGCATATCACGGACAACGGTCAAAATATCTGGAAAGACCATAGGTAAGTTCTAATAGCCATCAAAATATATAGGTGTTCGTTTAAACTTTTTTTAATTACTTTAAGAATGCACTCATATCATGGCGTTTTGCATCACGCCTTCAAAGAGGAATAGAGAATTTTTATTTCAAATTCTTTGGACCAATGAAGACACCTTCAGTAGTGACGGGAGAGTCAATCTGCACAATATGCATTATTGGTCTGCAGAAAATCCCCATTGGTTGCGTGAAGTTCAGCGCCAAGGACGTTGGAGTTTAAATGTATGGTGTGGCATACTGGGAGGCAGAATTATTGGGCCATATTTTTTCGACAACCCCTAAATGGCAATGTATTTCTTGACTTTTTGGCCAATCAATTACCGTTGTTGGAAGATGTGTCTCTGGAAACAAGGCAAAAATTGTTTTTGCAGTTGGATGGTTTTCCAGCACATTTTGCTATTAATTTCAACAGCGGTGGATTGGAAGAGGAAGTCTGTCCCATGGCCTCCGCGATCGCCAGACTTAACTTGCCTCGATTTTTATTTATGGGGGCGCTTAAAGGACATCGTTTTTCGGACTCAACCTACTAATAGAGAAGATATGAAAAACCGGATTCGTAACGCAATACGTAACATACCGAGAACCGAAATTGAAGCTGCAGTTTTGTCTAGTTATGAGAGGCTTCAGCAGTACATAGAGCGTGATGGTCAGCATTTCGAACATTTACAGGGGCATTAAAAACCACCCTCTTTTAAATCGGTCCTTTTTAGGGTCACAACCTACATAAAAGAAACAATTCCAGAAAAATATGGTTAAAAAAAAAATTTAAGGGATTTTCGTATAAAGTTTTCTTTGGCCGATATTTTAGGTTAGGAACAAGATATCGAGATGCGGTTTTCGCGAGTTTGTTTAAGGAAACCTTTGAATACCCCCCACCACTTTATTTTTAGACATACGTCAAAAAGTGCCAAACAAAAAAAGTTCAGATTATCCTCGACTTCAAAGATAAGTTATTTTTTATTAGGTTAATATAGCAGAATTCACTTTTTTAGATTCAAGATTGCAGTTACGCCTCCTAGCGGCCATTTCAGAAACTTGAAAATATTTTCCAGGTTTTTGTATTGGCCGTTTTAGTTAAATTTTTTTTCCGCAAGCCTCTACGATGTATAGTTTCCCAGATACAGTACCTCGTATTCTTAGTTGGCCACCCTGTACATTTTTGATAATTTTTCATTTAATGTTAATTTTAGTTACCTATAATTTAACTTTTTTCCTCCTTTTATCAGTTAAAAGTTTTATTAGTTACATTTTAATAAATAATATTTACGGTATTATGTTTTATCAATGTTAAGAAATTTTCCTTAATATATTTCTTTACAAAAATACTATTTAGTTACTTGGGCAACTTCGTAGTTCTAATATATGCTATGCATCAATTTCAATTTTGTATTAATTTCTATAAGTACAATACTTGTAAAATATATATTAATATACATAATGAGAAATCAAACACCACAATGTAATAAAGACATTTTGTGCAACTCATAGTTTATTTTAACTTTGAATAGTTGGTAAATCATTACATTAAACAGTAAAGTAATACGCTTTCTTGCAAAAGCCTAAATACATGAATACAGTTTAGGGTGTAAACCCATTCAAGCTCATTATATATACAGATAAGTAAAAAATTATAAATGTCAGAACTTGTTAAAAGTATTCTAACGGATATAATTGACGTCAGGTTTTAAGCTTTAAACATTAAGCAATTATTTCAAAAGTCCTTATTATATAGTAGAATGAAGTTGTTAAAACGTTATTGGTAACACCTTTGTCTTTCGTAAAGGCACTGTAAGAACCAAAGATGTCAATTCAAACACTACCCTTAACCTGTTGGCATGACAACGACAATGACGTCATAGCCTAGTCACGGGCCTTAGGATATATAGGTCAGCTATTTGTGGATATCTGCACTCCTAAATATGCTTGAAAATCTTCAATGGATTTAAATTAGCGGATTATTTATAAAACTACAACCGATGTTGTTTTGTTACTTTATCATTTTTATTACCTTATTATTTAAAATGTTAATGCATTTTTTTTAATTAAATTGAAACTAACGTTTCATATTTGTTTGAATAAAAGTAGATAAAAGACAATACCATTAATATTTATTTAACACGAAGGGAGATAAATAATAGGTGAACAGCGTCTCTACTAATTGTGTTTATTTTGGAAACCTCTTTTGATTTCTTATCTAAATTCGTATCGTTTTTAGTTCAGTTTAAATATAATTATAAAAAATATTTCAATAGTAGAACTTGAAAAGCTTCGAATCGTTAATGTTTATATTTGTTGAAGCGCCACCTTCTGTTGAAACTTTTATCTAAATATACGGGAATACATACTGCAATAGAAAACAGTTTTCACTTTTCCGGTTACAGTTTACAGTATGTGGAGTCAAGTTGAAAAAGTACACTGTAAAGCTATTTTTGTAGGAACTTATAAAGATTTATGTTCAAAATAAGTAAATTAAGGTGGCGTTTACATACATAAATGAAGAGCATAAAAATGGTCTGTCTAATTTCTTAATAAGTTTAATACAGCTAAAGGAAATGATTGCATAATATTTAGGGAATTGGAACGTTATCGAGGATTGGCGTGAATGTTTGTAAAGTTTAAAATTTCAGATGTGTGATAAGTTAAGGAATTCCATTTTTTAAGGCATCATTAGTGGCGCGTAAATAAAATTTTGCTCAAAAGAAATTATATTTAAAAATTGCAATTTACACTACAGGAATCACGATCCATACATATAATAGAATGAAAAATTATCTAATTAAAGCAGTTTTATCTTTTTTTAATACATTCAAAACCATTTTTTTCTTTCAATAACCCCCTTAGAACCCTAACTCCGTTCCTTCCGATCCTATCCTGACCACACCCATCCTTAATCCCACCATGCATATATACGTAATGTATGTATGTATGCTGGGAATCCATGATTGTGGCTGAAGGAGCTCGGAAAGCTCGAGCAACCCGCCCTCCCCCGTGGGGAGGGAATGAAATACGTGGCCTTTTCCTTTTTTTCTTTCAATAAGCAACTTTAAGGATATTATGACAAATTATTAGCATTTTTACGCAGCACAACAGTATACTAGTGCAAGTAATTTACTCTTCTCTATTGGCAAAGCAATTATGATAGAATCTCATTTTTCAACAGCGATTCTTAGAGAAATGACAACAAAGGTTATGTACATGGTGTGGGTCAAAAATATAGTAAATTGGTGCTTTATGGGTAAACTGCCAATAAAATGTATTAATCATATTACATGACTAGTGAATGTGCCCATTTTAAAGTTATTCTTGACTATACAGTGTTCCAAAAAATCAGGACAAGACAAAGCTAGAATTTTTTTAATGGAAGACCCTGTGTATCATTCGGTTTTTTGATTTTACGTGCAATTATAAAACCTTATTTATACAGTTAAAAATTATTATTAATTTTATTAAATACATAATAATAATTTTTAATTACATTTTGAACTTATTCGTTCATAACAAAAACTTATAATAACTTATTTATACAGGTTTCACACAATTTACGATTATTGAAATAATCGAATTTTATCCAAAAAATTACATTTACAGGTATAACTTTACTATTATGTACCATCTTGTGTTTTGTTAAGAAAACTTTTATATTTAGACCAAGGAAATAACAAGCTTTAGCCTATGTTCTGAAGTAAAAATATTAAAAATAAATGCTACAGTGTGGTCAAAATATATGTTCAAACCTACGAAGCTTGAAATTCAAAAATATCACTTTTCTCAAATAGAACACCGTGTATATTCGTACGCTGTGTTAAATAGAAACAAAAAACCACACAATTATTCATAGGTATGTCCCTTACTGTTTTGAGTCATTTTGCTTTTTCTATATTATTCAATATTTCAATGGTTTTTCTTGTGATTATTCGCAGTAGCCATGAAATTAGAAAACAAGAGAGACAAAAAGTTGCATTAAATACTAAACACTGACATAGATATAAATTAACTCCAACAGAAAATATATTACGTTATCATAAGAACTTGATATAAAATAAACGAACACTCTCAAGTCATTGGATAATTCAACAGTTACTAATAGGTTCTTCTTAATTCTTAAAATATGTTCTAAAAGGTGTCCCTCTTGCTGAATGCATACATTTAGTCGCTTTATTGTTTTCCTTCACGCTTCCCAGCGCCTCCTGTGTTATATTCCGCAAGTGTCTTGTGTCCTATCGTACCTATTCCATATTCACGTACTTCGCGGTGGCAGTACGGAACGGCATCGTCCTCTTCCAGCCACATATTCTGTATTCATCATTACTAATTAAACGAAAGAGGTTAAGCAAAACTTCTTGGAAGAATTGAAGGTAGATAAAACCAAGCAGGGGAGTGTTAAAAAATACGTTGCAATAATTATATTGTGGAGAATGCTACACCAAACATTCATGGACCAGTGGTTTTGGTTTTGCAATTGTCGGATCCAAAATAGATTGTCCAATGCGTAACGGTGCATATTATGACGCTATCCAGCACCATTGCTTCTAAACGTACCCTCATCATAAAAATTAATATAAGATAAAAAGTTGAGCACTTATCCACCGGCAAAGTTTACTCGTCCTTCGAAGTCATCATTGCGTAATTCCTGGTGTGAATCCAACATGGTAAGGATGATACTTATATTTTCTAGTTGTCCGATTTCCAGTTGATTGTGACGTTTCACATGATATTGCTATCTGACGACTACTGACATGAGAGTTTTCTTCAATATGAAGCAGAATCTCAAATTCTTTTTCTTGGTTACTGGTATTTCTGTTCACCACTTTGCGTTTTACATAACGCACACTGCCAGTAGAATCGAATCTCTCCATCAAATTTAAAAAGTGAGCCGAGTAGGTTTGCATCGTGCAGGATACTTCATTCTGTTTAACTTTTGAGCAAGAAGACAATTTTTTGAGCTTCTCCTAACACATAAACCATATCAATTAATTCACTTTTAGAGTAACCTATTATTTTACTATTGAACACACAAAACTTTCACAATCTTAAACGGCTACCGAAAAGTAACAAACATTTGATAGGTCAAATATTTGTCATGTGGGAAATGGTTTTCACGGCGACTGCGAATAATCACAAGAAAAATCATTGAAACATTGAATAACATAGAAAAATAAAAATAACTTAAAAACAGTAAGAGATAGTATAGGACATATTTATGAAGAATTGTGTGGTATTTTATTCTATTTAACACAGCGTTAAAATATACAGGGTGTTCTATTTGAGGAAAGTGATATTTTGAATTTCAAGTTTCGCAGGTTTGAACATTCTTCTTCTTCAGAACATAGTCTTAAACTTGATCTTTCCTTGGTCCAAATATGAAACGTTTCCTAACAAAGCCAAGATGGTACGGTTGCCGCCACAGAAAAGTTACCACTTACATTTATCTAGCAATCGATTTTTAAAATTTTTTAATAGAGTGAAAGGGCTTTTTATTTCAATATGACGTTCATTTACAGTGACGTATCATAATGCAATTAATTAATGTCAGAGTGACAGTCTAAGGTGACAGCACTTTCATTTTAATCAAGGTGATTTATTAAATTACAATATTTGATTAAGGAAAGTTGTTTATCTGATAGGAGTTAGTATTTAGATTTTAGCGTATTACACCACAATATTATTACTTTTCCAGACTTGTTTGTTGACAATTAATACTGGTTATGTAACATATTTTGGGGAAGGGTGAATGTTTATGGTGAACCGCTTGAGGCCTCAGAGGTACAAGTGGCTAACTGCGGCCTTTGGGATGCCCAGGAACACCGAAGTATGTAATCGTTGAGATATATAAATAAAAATTCTAACGATGTGTATGGAAGGCTTGAAATGTGTTACCTTCGAGTTTGCTAATTGTAGGTACCGATCTTTAAAATGTTGTGGTGTTGTGCCTATTATCTGTACTTGCAGATAGCTATGTTTTTCCATTTAGATAATACAAATTTCTTTATTAATTTTTTTTTATTGTTTTTTTGAAGGCACTTGACTCAATGAAAATGATGAGTTGTTAGACATACAACCGACATTTCTGATTTAATGAATTATTGAGGTTGTCACTTTGCAATAAATTCTTAGTAATTAGGATTTTAATAAAACCCTAAACATTTCTTTTTGTTTCTTTTAATGCTAATTATATTAAGTGTAAAATTTTCCTTGTGCACGAGATATATATATATATATATATATATCTTTTTTTCTCTGTCTTTCGTTAAAATTTGCATTTGTACTATTTTAATTAAGCTATAACTGTCGAACGATGGGTTAATGAAATATGCAACCCTTGATTTCAGGTGAATACTATTATTGACGGTTTAAAGTTGCGTACCTGTAACTAAGTTAGTACTAATTTTTCTTTGTTTATGGAAAAATTTATGAACCAATTGGAAGTTCTTGGAGTAGATATGTACGGTATCCACCAATGTGTCGATAATAGACAACCCGGTGACGGGATCTGCAGATGGCAGCCCCAAGGACACCGAACTTGAAAGTCTAAAGGAGGTTGTACAGAATCAAGGAAGATTTCTGGAAACTTTCCTCGAACAGAGCGCGATGATGCAGAGGATCATCGAAAAGCTAGTCACTACACCCGTAAATGGAGGTCCAAATGGTACACAGGGTTCGAGCCTATCTACGGACAAAGAATCCTCATCGGATTCTGTACGCTTTATTACTTCTACCCCGCGCAAAGTGAACGGAGATGGCAATACATTCCCTGATAATGAACAAGTTTCTCAAAACGCCGATGTCCGCTTTTCAGATACTGAATGTCGCAGTATTTTGTTGGCGCTATCTAATAAAACTAGGTCCCCTTTAAAATCAGAGCGGCCAATTTTTCGCGGAAACCATTGGTTGCACCCCGTTGTTTTCTTACGTAAATTTGAGCAAGTTGTGGGATCGTACTATTTGTCGGGTGAGGATTACTTGAGAGCGGCCAAAACGTGTCTAGAAGCCGGTGCTCAAAATTGGGCGTTGCTAACTGAGGCCGAATGGTGAGATTACGGTTCATTTAAGAGAAGCTTTTTGGCGTATTTTGGTCACCCGAGAAACAAGCGATTGAACGAAATAAACTCTATAACATGCGTTATCACCCAGAAGGAAGGTTGTCTCTAACCGAATATTTTCTGAAACAAATTAATGACTATCGCCTTTTTGATCCTCCCATCTCTGAGGGAGTTATTTTGTACGAAATTATGCGTCAATATCCCATTGCCACCCAATCATTGTGGGGAGTCTGTTCAGACCGGTGCACGAATGGAGCTCTTTCCTTGTTGGAACGATCATCGGCTATTGAAGCAAAGAAACCGAGAAATGACGTTCCGCGAGTTCAGGCTGTAAATGTTGCTAGGGAGTTACCGGCGTCTTTACCTCCTTTTAGCGTACCTCCGCTATTTTGGATCCCCAATGCGACCCCTTCTCGCTCTTTGGGAACCGACCCTGCGGGGAAACTAGGTTTTTTTGAGAACTAGTGATGTGATCTTAGGGCCCGAATTACGCCAGTTTGTATTCAATTACGGTGATAATCTTTTGGTTGCGTCTGAATCGTTTTGTGATCCTATACAACACCTCAGGAAATTTTTTGTTCGACTTGAGCAGGCGAATATGTCCATAAATATTAGAAAAACGGATTTTTTTTGAACGGGGTGGAATTTTTGGGACATACTATAACTACTATGGGCGTTAAATCTGATCCCGAGAAATTATCTTCCATACAACGGTTCCCTTGGCCATGGAATTCGATTCACTTTTTCATCCATCCGACACCCCGCATCTAACCTTGTGAAGCGTGTTATGAGAGAACTAAGCAGGCTGTTTAGAATCTACTGTCGAAATGAGCATGTTAGTTGGGCTAATCACATTAAGGACATAGAATGTCTATTTAATATTGTTGCCCATTTGAGCACGGGTTACCCCCCTTGTGATATTGTAAATGTTCCGTGTCCGAGGGATCGTTTTACCACTTGTCTGGGAAAAATGTTGTCCATCTCCGCCACTGAATCGCCGACGGTGATTTGGAATAAAGTTCGTCAGAATTTGGGCAGAAGTGCAAGAACGCGAGTACGAGGTTTCAAATACCAAGGTGACAGACTGTGCATCGACGACTACATTTTACTTAAGGAAAGTAATATTTTGGACGCCTCCATGAAACAAATATCAAAGTTTCTCCCCGTATATTCAAGCCTCTTTCGTATTATAGCCAAACCCTACCCGAACGTGTACCGTTTGTTGGGCGAAGAGATGGATTGTATAAAGGGGAATTATAACATTACTAACATGAAGTTTTTACATGGTCCCGAATTTTTTTGTTCTTATTTCTTTTCTATTTTTATTATTCATATTATTTTATGCATGTATCGTTTAGTCATATTCTCTAATTGTTTATGGAGCATATTGTCTAATAGACGTTTAGTTTGTCTAGTTAAGCTGGTTACTAATTAAGTTTTGTTTTACTACTAATGACTTTAGTTCATAGTGGAAGGTAGCCAAAAACCACGATCCGAAGCGAAGGAAGTTAGGATGTTGAAAACTCACCGGATGTTTCCGAGCGGATATCGTCGAGCTTTCAAAGGGCTGTTCTGTAGGTAGCGGACTACAAATATTTTATTATTGTAATAAACATTTGTCAAATCGCCATTGTTACCGAGATAGAAAAGATAATTAGTGGATTTTTAATATCTTGATAATACGCCGTAATTTGCTAATGTTTTCGGGATATTTTATTTATATATTTTTATGTAAGAAATATGGGAATGTATGTAACTGATATTTGGCTAAGGGTAGAAAAAGACATGTTGAGTTTTAACTAGCAGGTATACGCTTAGAAACTGCTTTACTGAAGGGAAGTTACACCCGGTACCTACACATGCAGGAAAACATTAGCCATTAGCTTCACCATTTCTCTTTTTTAGGAAAGTATTTAAATTAAATAATAATGCCACATAAACGTTCCCTACAGTTAATTAAAATAAAAATGCAAGTTTTAGACAAATTTTTATTATTTCCAAATTTATCGTTGAAGTGTACGAGTTCTAAATATATTTTCTACCATTGTACATTTGATTAAATTTTTAGTTAACGGTATAGCAAAGCAAAATAACTATTGTTAATATAATCTTATCATTTTTGCACATGAATAATTTAAATATTATTATTAATTTGCTAATAAAAATTGTTAGTTTCGTTCAATGGTATAACAGTGCTCGTGGTCTCCCTTTCACCCCGGGCCAGACATTTGTGTGAGCCCCCACAAATGATGTAACAACGATAGGTTTTAAAATTTTCCAATATCCAGCTCGTTTATTTTTAACAAACATTTGGTTTTGACGTAAAAGGATTAACACGTGTTACAAGTAAAAGGGTTTAAAAATACAGCAAACTAGCTCCGGTATACAAAATTAGCCTTTTATCATATTTGCATAGCTAGGTACATACCAAGTGTCGACCTGCCAGGTATCTAGCAAGTCAAGTGATGGTATTGTTTGAGTTGAAGATTATATACTATTTCGGACTTTGTATAGACGAAGAGGCGTGTATATAAAAAAATATAAAATAAGAAGTGCAGTAAATAACCGATTAACTAAAAATATATAAATAAATACTTCCTTGAAATTTATATTTATACAATGTGCACAGCTATCATTATACGAGGGTCACTGCTAAAATTCTTGGAAAATCTAAGAAATGCACACATTATGTTATGTAAAAATTTTTATTGTTTTTCAAAATATTCTCCCTTAAGATGTATGCACATTTCCATTCGGTAAAACCAATCTTCAAAACATTTTCTCCTTTCTGAGCGAGGTACCTCCAAAACAAGTACTTTAAAAGCTTCAACGGCCTCTTCAGGTGATGAAAAACGCTTAGCATATATTTTATTTTTGATGTTTTTGAACAATAAAAGTCATTGGGGGACAGATCAGGCGAATAAGAGCAAGAGTCATTAATTTGATATTTTGACTAGTCAAATATTCTGTAGTTTGTCATGCTGTGTGCGTACTTGCATTGTCATGATGCAGAATTAATCGCTTATTTATATTGTTTTTTCTAATTTCACCGGTCACCTGGGGGAGATAAATTGAAGTTTGCCAATCAGCAGTAAATGTTTTTCGATCCTCCAATGCAATAGTTGCAACATGACCGATTTTTGCGAAAAAACAACCAATCATATTCTTTGAAACGCTAGGTTTAGGTTCATTTTGGAACACTCATACAGATGATTGCTGTTTAGTTTCAAACCCATATGAATATATCCATGTCACCTGTTACAATGTAATATATAGAATTTGAACGACTATGGTCAAATTTTTAAGCATTTCCTTGCACCACTTGACACGTGCTTTTTTTGAGCTTCTGCCAGATTGTGAGGAATCCAACGACTACAAAGCTTCATGACATTTAAATGTTGTTTCAAAATAGTTTTTTCGCAGCAACGCCTAAGGATGCCTGTGCTCACTGTATGTTGCATGTCGGTGTGATAAAATCATTTCACGCACAACATCAATATTCTTTGCGACAACAAAAGTAGATCTTCATTTCAGCAAACCATTTGTAGACGGTGGTTTTTGACGGCTCTTCATCACCAAGCTACAACTTTAGTTTTTTCGCATACCTTTAAAATTCTACTGAAATGAAACTGTTCTGTTTACAATCAAACTGTTTAGCTGTACTAATGGTTAAAATGTCAAATTTTACGATAATGACAACCGCAGAACCTTAACACTGATTCGCGAACTTTAGCAGGGATCCTCGTATTAGCATGGCTTTAACAAAAAAAAAGTTTTTGACCACAGTTTGTTTTCAATATTTTAATGTTGAAATTTATTGCGATTCCACCTGTACGGTTTTCATCCGGATTGTCCGGTTTTTTAAAGGTTTGTCCGGTATCCGGTCACCTATGATTAAGATGTCCGAGAATATCTGGGTAACTTTATAATTTTATTTTTAATACTTCTGACCCATCTTACTACACAATTAATTTTCGAACGTACCTACTTCTTAAATGACGAGACCACGAACGTCTACGATTCCGAGCGATAGTGAAACCTGACCGATACGATCGAAACTGTCGATGCTACCGTTGTTTTGTGTCATTTTCTTTAAATTTAATTTGATTGTGTTGACGGTTCTTGGAGGTAAATCTTAAGTTATAAGTACTACTGTTTAGAAAATGGAAGGGTAACTATGAACTAAAACTACGAGGTGTAAACATTGTATTGTCAAAGAACCGCACGAGGCGCTAGCTAACGTGAAGACCAGCCATGACGGGAGTTAATATACTATCTGTCTTTATGGGAATGCAAGTATCATGTGCTTCTCTAAAGAAGCCGTCTTTTTTGTTCGACATCTAAAAACTAAAATATTACATAATTTTACAAAAGAAACTTCAATTACTATTATTACGCCACTTTGAATGTAGTTTATTTTATGTGAAAGCTTTGTTTTTCGTTCGTTATAAATTAATACGTATCGTAATTAAAAATTATTATTAATTTTATTAAATACATAAATAAAAAGTTTACCTTTAGTAGGATTTGAACCTAGGACATCTACTTTGCTAAAGTAGCGCTCTAACCAACTGAGCTATCGAGATACAAAGCCCCAATCGATGTAAATCTTGTCTTTATGTATTTAGAACTGATGTAAATTCTAAATATAATGAGATTACAATCAAATTACTTATATTAATGGAATGTGAGCCTGCAATATCACAAGGATTCACACATACCAAAGCAACTTGACTAATATTAAATTATTATAAGTTTTTGTTATGAACGAATAAGTTCAAAAGTATATAATTAAAAATTATTATTAATTTTATTTATGTATTTAATAAAATTAATAATAATTTTTAATTACATACTTTTGAACTTATTCGTTCATAACAAAAATGTATCGTTTATTCTTTTAGATGCCAGAGACGTCCACAAAAAAAACGCATGGATTTTGCAGTAAATTGGGAACTTAATTTTTTTTAAGTAGGTATCTAGTACAGACGTTTCAGACAATGCTAAATTTACAATATTCTCGCAAACATTTACTGTAACATGGGATGAAATAAAAAGTTCGGAAAACCATAAAATACGCACTTTAGCAGTAAAGCAAAGTCCATTGCTTTCTACTTTTTTAAGAAAATTGGGATCTACGGAGAAAATTGCAGCAATAACAGCAGAAATTCCTCATGTTTTCATGGCGTGCAGCATCATAATTCATACGTTTCCATAGACTGCGCAATGAAATTGGCAAAAAAGAGATGTTCAGATTCCGGTATTCCAAAAAAAATGTCGTGTGGTTCAACAAATAGTACTGCCATCCGCGAAAATGTACTTGCACCCCTTTCCCTGCAAGAAGTAATAACATAGATGCGTGATGATAGTTATTTTTCTGTTGGCCGTGATGCCCCAAAGGCAATCGGAAAATGTTTCCTTTGTGTGTTCGATATTTCAATCCTTCTCGGGATATTTATGAAAAAGTGAAAGGAATTTTATCAAATTTTAACTTAGATGTTAAAAGGGTATCTGATTATTCTGCAGATAATGCGGCAGTTAATTTTGGGAAAAATAATTCCTTATATGAACATTTAAAAAGCGAAATTCTTCATATTGTAGAAGTTCATTGTTATTGTCACATTTTTAATAATACCGATAAATTTGCTGCCAAAATTTTAGAAATGGACGTGGAAACCTTAATAATTAAAGTTTATAATGAGTTTTCGTGCTCTGCAAAAAATCTGGAAGTTCTGAAGAATTTTTACGTGTTTGTCGATCTGGAGTGGGAAATATTTATTTACCTAACTAGTTCGGAAAAGTAATTTTCTCACATGAGTACTTTGTTTGCACCACGACCGCAGAGAGTGCGAATTTCTGAAAATGTATTCCGAACAAGTGAAGGTACAAAGTTTCTTGTAACGAATAAGTTAATAAAATTAAAAACAAATAATTTAACATTGTTTGGTTTTTTTATTCTAAATGGATTGATAGCATAGCCGGCATTGTAATATTGCATTATTATTATGGTTACATCAACAAAAATCCATTCATTCATTCATGAGTCGCCATTTTCTTTAAAATTATTTTTGTTGAATTTGTGAAAAATGGGCGATTCCGAAGAAATTATATCAAAATATTGCCTGAAACACAGCGTTGTTGTTGTCTGAAAAGTTTTTATTAATTTTTAGAATTTAACGATTTTAACCGTTTTTATTTAGTGTCATTTTTTGTGCAAGAGGCCCATTATGATTTGTTCTCCGTTTTGTTTTTATTTTTATTATAAGTTTTCGTTTTTTCATTACCTACTTTACAAGGCAGAAAGTACCGAGACGTTAAAAAAATGAAGAATGAGGCCTGTTTTTTTATTGTTTGTTTAATTTAAATATCATGCCAAGTCATAGGTATATTATTAATGATATGTCTTTTGGTTGTGATTTTTTAAAAATGTAAAATAAAATGTGGGTATGTAAAAATTTTCAATTTTATAGCCCATTTTTAATTTTTCCCACAAATATGTAGGTAGGTATGTTGTGCCCTCTAGTGCAATAAACTACAATCTATAACTAAGCACAGTGTTTTATTTTTAAAATAGATCATAGCAAAGTAGAAAGGTACATGTTATATGTGTTCCCTAGCTTGGATCGATCATGTCCGGGTTTTGGGAAGTAAAAGAGTGGCAACCCTAGCCTACCATCATTTTCGGCTCACTTCGCCTCAAACAAATGTCAACAAAAATAATAGTCTCATTTGCGCCCAACGTTCCAGCTCTTTAGTCATTACGGCTAATTACCAGACCTACATCCAAGAGTTATAATTTTATACATTTCCGCATAGTTCCTCCAGCTTCAATGTGTTTTTATAAGTACTTTGACTTTTGTATTTATTGGGGATTGATTTTTAAACTATATGTATTTTACAGTGCTAAATTTTCTTGACCGAAGAACTAACAATCCATATTATTCTATGTAATTATTAATTTCAATGATAACTTTCTTTCACACTTTATCCAGGCTTAGGACTGGCAGATAACAAATGATTTTATGTTATGCTGGCGTGTTTAAAAGTTGCGAAACAGCAAAGTTGATTCTTTTCATACGTTTTTTTACCTATTTAAAGCACGCCTTAGCGTGTTTATATATTTTTATATTTTCCTGTATAGCTGATTGTTATTGAGATACTGAACAACTTAGAAGTGAAGCTTACGTTTTAGCTTGGTAATTTTTTTTACCGAAAAATTACGCGTCGTATCAAAAAATTGCATAGAACTTAATTGATTGATATGTTTAAGGTCTATATGTTGATATTTGAAACCACCCAAACAACTCTAATTATGTAAAATCACTCGTCCTTGCGGACTCGTGATTTTATCAATCGTACTGTGTTCATGGTTTTACCAAATAAAAACTTGTAACAAAATTATCCATTAAATTTTGAGCACTCATGGCATTACCTATGGTTATTCGAACAATTTATTACATTAGCTAAACGATATTTATGTTGCGCAGCAACGTGTATATATATATATATATATATATATATATATATATATATATATACAGGGCGTCCAACTCGGCAGTTGATTTTTCATTAAATTCATTTATACAAAAGTAATATAGTTCCAATACGTGCACAACTTAAAAATATTTTACCATAAAGTAAGGGGGGTATCAACTTTTTTATTTTAAGTGGAACACCCTATATATCGTTACATTTTTGGATAGCCTAATGAATAAAATTTTCAACCATGTATATATTTGTACATATAAAATGCAACGTTGCCAAGTTATTTAACAAAAATGTATATTTTTCCTGAATTTAAGGTAGCAATAAAAATTAATTCTTGGTTTATTATCTAAGTTGAGACAAATTAGTTCAGGGATATAATTAAGCTAGGTATAGGCTTTGAAAAGATGTAAACATTTTATTGATATATTGAATAGGGGAGAGAAGGCTCCGTGTGAAACTTTAGTATGTTCAACGTACATCAATTCTCTTATTTCAAATGGAACACCCTGTATATTTTGATATGGGCTTCTTACAAATTTTATTAAATTGTCTTGTACTGCTTTAAAAAGTGAATCCTTTTTCTTGCAATACCTGCTAATTCGATCAACCCTTTCCGTGGCTTGTCTTTTTGCCATTGAAAACCGATTTGTTTTAAAAAGCGATAAAGGATATTTTACTTCCTTCAAAAAGTTGTTTAGCTTGAACCTTCTAATGGGCGGATGTGAGAGTACATGTTCCTCTCAAAGTACATTTAGTTAAACGAAGTATAACAATGACAATTTAAATCTTACTATTGGAGTACGTCCCCTAAATAACGTTCTGAATGGTCGACGAACTTACATCTAAAACTTTCTTACCACGATCGCGTTTTTTTGGAGGTAATGTACGGCAGTATTGCTTTTAACAGCTTCGAAATTTGGCTAACTGTTCCAATGCTAAGTTTCAATGATTCCGAAATACGCTGGAATAAATCATTTTTAATTTTGTGTAAATTACCTACCTCTCGCAGAAAGATAGGCAGAAATGCGGACCACTGCCACGTACTTTCTTGAAGTACTCGATTAAATGTGCTACAAGTTCTTTGGCTTTACTGTGTAACGGCTTCGGCATTTCCTCAATTAAATATAACAACACAAACTGAAATTTTGTTCTGAAAAGAACAGATTCGTTTAATATAGGAAGAAGTAGTAATGTAAACGGGGAAATAGACTAAATAAGCCATAAAAATGAAAATTCGATCATTTTGACGAGACCAACAAAAGTAATAGCTGTCAAGTATCAAACGAATCAAAAAAGGTTTGGCATCAAGGCCGACTAGAATTCGGTTTTGCCAACTTATTGCAAGTAACAAAGCGTCACGCGACGGAATATTGTGGCTTCGCTGTTGATTTTTCATTAAAATCACTTATACAAAAGTTATATGGTTCCAATACGTGCACAACTTAAAAATATTTTATCACCTACAGGGTGATTCGTAAGTAAGGGGGTATCAACTTTTTTATTTTAAATGGAACATCCTGTATATAATTACATTTTTGGATAGCCTAATGAATAATCTTTTCAACGATGTATACATTTGTACATATAAAATGCAACGTTGCCAAGTTATTTAACAAAAATTTATTTTTTCGTAAATGTAAGCTTAGCAATAAAAATTAATTTTTGGTTTATTATCTAAGTTGAGACAAATTAGTTCAGGGATATAATTAAGCTAGGTATAGGCTTTGAAAAGAAGTAACCGTTTTATTGGTATATTGAATAGGAGAGAGAGGCTCAGTGAAACTTTAGCATGTTCAACGTACATCAATTCTCTTATGTCAAATGGAACACCCTGTATATTTTGATATGGGCGAATAGTACTCTGAAATGGTGGCAAAAGGTGAGTTACTAAATTCTGTGTATTTTAATGTTACGTAGATAATGCCTTGCCGTTGCAGGTATTTTATTCTTCATGCTGGTTGTGAAAACGGTTTTATTCCTGGTGCTGATCTAATATTTGCTTCAAAAACTACTGGTGACCATCAGGGCAAAATGAGTCAAGAGAATTTTATTCAGTGGCTCAAAGAAAAATTTAGAAAATCCATCGGTAATTGTGTTAACGCACCTTACCCTAATGCACTGCGATCAAAGATATCAAACACCTCTTGGAGAAAAGACGACATTAAAGTGAAAAATAATGTAGAGTTCTCCGAAAATGAATTCAAAACTTAAAGTGCTTTCCTTCAGTTATTTTGCACTATGTAAATACTCTTTCCTACTTTTTAGAAATAAGCCATCTAAAGTGTACCGTGTGAATCAATTAGCGGAGCAATATGGTCACTTCATTTTACGTTTACCTCCCTATTATTGTGTTTTCAATCTGATTGAACTAATTTGGGGCATAGCAAAAAATTATTACATTAGACACATTGGTAGGGATGGCAGAACCATTGAAAACTGGTTAAGTATGTGGCGAGAATCGTTGAACAAAGCGATAGAAGTCCCATTTAAAATACACATAAAAGTGTATTTTAGTTTCAATACGTAACATGTCCACAGTGTTTACCGAAACAAAGCACAACTTTTCCATGTAGCCATTAGTTATGGCTGAAGTTATAACCATTCACATGCTCACGCGTCTTTGTTAAAATTTTGTGTTGTTTTCAATCAAAAAATAGGACGCGCTAGGTTATACATAATGTCGATCTTCGTGGCAATAATGGATGGTGCATTAGTAAGTGACGTAACTGCTAACGGCAGTAGAAAACGACAACGTACTACAGAAAAAGCGAGGTTAGTAAAGAAGAAAACAAGGTAAATCTTCTTGTTAATTCATTTTGGTACCTTTTGACTGTGGATTTAATTTATTTAAGGTACGAACCAAAAGACCTACATTTAGTTTTCTAAATGTAGGTCTTTTGGTGGAATCACAAATGTGTGAATCCCAAATATAAAAAATTTCAATGTCACGATGTTCCAAAACAAATATTAATGAACACTAAAAAACGCTTATAAAGATAAGGATAAACTACAGCGGAATGTACGATTATCTCACTTACTAGAAGTTCATTATCCAAAAAGACATTGTGAACGTGAAAGCTCCGCTATCAAACCTCACCACTTCCGGATAAAATACAAAGCAAAGAATTATCTTGTTATGATTATACAGTAGAATGTTTAACGTTCTCACGTGGATTTGCACAAAAAGGCATTCTCAGTCTGTAAAACTTTTTTTGAAAACCTTTTGGAGGTGCGCTATTGTAGAATCTTACGGATTGCAAAAAATATTAATACTGGCACGGAGTTCAAAGAAAATAGATGTCGAGATCGGTGGAAAAATAAAATGTCAAGGCAAAGGGAAGAGGTTATACAGTTTATAGGAAAGTTGAGAGTCATTGCAAGTCCGAGAGATTAGTTCTATGGTCAACATAAACGAAATGTTATATTTAATTCGTTCTTGCACAAAATATTTTCAACACAATTTAATTTAGGGTTTGTTTCTCCAGCAACTGACGTTTGCAGTTACTGTGAATGTCTAAAACACAAAACACTGTCAGCAACTTCTTTAAAGGTTAGAAATGAATAATTTCGATAACTGAGAGTACATAATGGAAGAGCTAAGCAATTTCACTTGATGATGAAGGAGGAAGAAGAAGGTGATCATTTTGCTTTGTTCTGTAACAAGTGCAGCAACTGCCAAAACTTCCAATTCAAGAATGCTTATTCACTGCTAATCGGATGGTATGCATTTTGTGTTGTTGACTTGAAAATTTCGTCACCTCACTTTTACGTGTGGGTTGAACATCAATGCGTCCGATGCTTAGATGCAACTGGTGCGGCAATTTCACATTTTTTAAATAATAGTAATTGGGATGGTGTAAAAGATTAGATTGTTTGCCGACGGCTGTAGTGGTTAAAACAAAAATAACCATAATGTCCATCTATTGTACTGGTGGCTTATTAACCACGTAGCGATAAAGAAATTGCGGTAGTTTTTCCAGTAACAGGTAATTCGTATCTTCCAGCGGATAGGGTTCTCAGAAGAGTTGAAAAGAGTTAAACTGGCATTCCGAAATCTTTAGGTAAAGGTTATCAGGGAATTTGTAGAAAATTTGGACAAGTACACATATTTGGAACACATTGGCAAGCGTATGACATGAAATATTTGCTAGATACAAGTCAAGTTAAATTTAACTGCGAGATGAACTATGGATTCCAAGATTATCCGAAGCCTTTTCTAACTCTAGTAAAACGCCCTAAAAACTGAACCGCTGTTGAGTTACCATTACTGGATTTTGCAAGAGGAATTTCGCAAGATAAAGGAAAGGCCGTTGATGTTTTACAAAAAATAAAGGTTGCTATTTAAAAAAAAAATGTCGATGACGTCATTTACCGAAGGGGTCATTTTCAAAAAATAATAGAAAAGATGTGCATTCAAAAAACAAAGTTGACGTGTCCGAGGATTTTCAACGATGATCAGACATTTTTTTATTTGAAGCGTTCCAACTCAATTGTTCGATTTGGCAACTGACATTGAGAATGTATGATTTGATTATTTAATTTTGAAAGTAAATAAGAATAAATAATATTAAGTCCTTCTATGTCTTTACGTTTATTCATATTAGAATTTTTGGAATTTCGCAATTGTCTTTTACGAGTATTATTTTCGGAAATAAGAATTTCAACGTTGTTGAAATTAGGATACTGAATGGAAAGCACACATGACATTTTACCTAATTGTATATCGCTTTTGGGTTGAATGAGACGATCTTTAAAAAGTCTTTTTGTTTGTCCAATATAATTTAAATTACAATCATTACAAGGAATTTTATAAACTATTGAAGAATTGTGTAATTTTGGAATGTTATTTTTTAATTTTGTATAAATAGATTTACCTAATAAAATGTTTGTAAAAGATATTATAAATTCTTTATTATATTTTGTAGTTATTTTCTAATTTTATATGATAAAGGGTTTATAAATGGAAAAGAAAAATATTTAATTTCATCACGTTGAGTTATTAGATTTTTTTTAATACTTTTATTTATTGCGTAAATGATTTGGATACCCGTTTTGAAGAAGAATCTCTTTAAAATATTGTAGGTCATTATTTCTAAAATCATTGTGAGATAATTTAATAATTCGTTCTTTCATATCTAAAACGAGATTAATTTTATGTTTTGTATCATGATATGATTTGTTATGTAAATATCTGCCAGATGATATTGGGTTGTTGTACCAAGAGGTTTTTATGATATTATTTGATATTATATTATTGGAATTTGGTTATTTTTTCTTCTTCTTCTATTATAAATTGTAATAATGTATGGTATTTTTTAAAAACTTTTAAAATTTCTTCGCTTTTATCTAATGGAATATCTACAATTATCTCATCAACATATTTTTAAAAAAATGGTACTTCAAAAGATAGTTTTGGAAGACAAAAAAAATTAAATCATTTATTTCATATTGGGCAAGTATTGGAGAGATAGGGCTACCCATTGGTATTCCTAAAATTTGTTTGTAATTTAGATTATTATATGTAAAAGATATTGAATCAAATAAAGATTAATTGTATTCAAAAAAGTTGTTTTTGGTATTTTACAATTTGTTTCAATAATGTTCCACTTTTTAATAATACTGTTTTTTTGTTAGTTCTAATAAAATGTTATTAAAGAGTAATTTAGCATCTAAACTAATTAATTTGTAATTTTGAGGTAAATGAAAATTAAAATGTGCTAAATTCAGAAGAGTCTTTTATGTAGTACTGATTATTTTTGTCATAAGATAATGACAAAATATCAGTTATCATTTTGGTAATACCTGAGTTTGGGCTGTAAATCATTGATATAATAGGTCGTATTGGTAAACCATAAAATTTTCCTGCTATTCCGTTGTAAATACGGTATTTTTTACCTTGTTCCGGGCTGATGAAGTTGTTTTTTTTTAAATTTGAAATTATTGTGTTTGATTTCTGTTGTATATTAGAAGAAGGATCTTTGTTTAATAATTTATAACATTGTTTGTTATTAAGATGTTCAGATGCCAAATTTTCATAAATTTCTTTATATATAAGGGTTGTAATATTCATTTTATCTGACATGACAACTAAAATATTTGGGTAATTTCTTAAGAATAGTTTTGTGTTGTTATGTAAATTTCGAAAAAATTGATTTGAGTTCTTTTGGAGTTACCATATTGATAATAGAATTGACTGTTTCTGCTAGAAACAAATTTCTTTTTTCTTCAGATAAATGTGAAGTTATTAAATCAATATTAGATAAGATTCTTGGGATTTTTAATTCTTTGATATTGGGTTCTATTGAAAATTTTGGTCCTAGTGCTAAGAAGGTTTCAATATCTCTAGGTATCGTAATGTTAGTCAGGTTTTTGAGCCATTTTTTTTGAGTAATGAGAAATTCTTCATGTTGATTATTACAAAGTTTTTGAAATTTTATAATATTTAATTTTTTGATTTTTAAAAATTGACGTTGATAATTTGTTGATTGAAATTTTAAGAAAGTTGTAATAATATTATATGGTAAAGTTGATGCTATCTTCCCTTTAATTTCTTGTAGAAGTTGTTCATATTTTGAAATATTAACATGTGATATTTGAATTTCCAACATTAATATTTTTCGATGTAGTTTTTGATTAAAAATCCTAACTTTATGTTCATTTCTTCTAGTATAATTTATAAAAAGTGATTCAATATCTTTGGTACTCTGTGTAATATGGTTTGGTAAAATGTTATTTTTCTTGCAACGTAATAAAAAGGTTCTTCTGTTGTTAAAGCTATATATTGAGATGGTTAGATATAAATTTAAGATAGGGACTAGAGTGAATAAGCTTGTATTCTTTATAGTGGGCAAATTGAGATAAATTGGAATATATTTGCACTGCATTTCATTAAGTAAAATATTAGACGAGTGAAAGAAATTGATTTTGATTTAACGAAACAGGCTTGGTGAAATTTGCACAAGTTTGTTTAATCATAAAAAGCATTGGGCTATATAAGAAGCATGTGACGAAGGTCAAAAGGAGTACGATTAAGTTCGTAGAACATATTTCCTTAAATTCACAATTTATTCAAAGTATATTGGCATTTTAGGAACCTTACAGATGTTTATCACACGGTTTAGGTTTATAATTATATCTAGAACATGTATTGAGTTAGTTACAAAGCAGGAAATATTTAAATTTTAAGAAAGGGTTATGGTGCGGACACGGTTTAGTTTTCACTCACAAACATAGTGTTCAAAAAGTGTAGCAGAAGAAGTAGTGCGTTGTAAACATTAAAGACAATATAAACAACAATTTTACATTTGGATATTTTACATATAAATACTTTTTGTGTAAAAATTCTGAAGAAGTGTGTTTAACAATATGGATTGTTGAGTTGACAAAGTTTTAGACAATACAATAAAAGTGAACAGTGTTGATGTTGAAGACAGTTTTAACAACATCTTAGAGTAACATTTTAAGTAAATTGGACGTTTTAAGGTTTTTGCAAATTTATAGTTTTTATAGAATAATTTGAGCATAAAATAAATTATTAGAGTACTTAATAGGAGGTTTCCCTCGTTTTCATGTAGAAATTTACATTGTACAAGCTATATAAACATAAAATTATGAAAATGGGGTTAACTACATAAATTTTCTATATGAAAAATAATTTTCCGTTAAAATTAAGATATATGAGTTTAAATAAATGTATTCTAATTCAGTTTTTCGTGTAGATCACGAATATGTATTTGGTTTAGGTGTAGAATTTAGGGTTTTTTAGATATAAGTAAATTTAGATTATAATATGTCAAATCGTACAATTTTGAAGCAATATATGACTCGTGAGGTATCATTTTATGCGGATTTCTGCACAGATTCCATTTCTGTTATCAAAATGTAAATCCGAAGTATTTTAAGAAAGTTATGGCATAATTTGTATTTTAGTTAAGTTTTCAAATTTGTTTAAACCAATCAGAGGCTTGGTTACTTTGTTTGTATGGTACAGAAAAAGTTGACATTTTTGTAGCTAACAGAATAGTATATAAGGAATTGCTCCTGAATTCTCACTTTGTTCCAATTTTTAATTTTTCTGACAAAAAGTCAAAGTGTTGATATTGTTTTGTGTTAACATGTAAGTTTTAAGTTACGTTATTATCGGAAATTTTGAAACGCGATTAGTGAAGAGTCGACACATCAGAAACAATTGTTTTTAACCTACAATCAAGTATAAAAAGTTATGTTACCGATATAATTTTCAATTATAATAAAATTTTGTTTCGATTCAATGTACGTGTTCAAATTTCGGTTGTGTTTTTGTTTTTGTTTATTTTTGTCGTTAATAAAATTATTCAGTTCTCTGAATCGATGTTTATTTTTCTGAAGCGACATATAATAATTAATAAACGATATTCCATAACGGGATCTAAAACAAAAGTGAATTTGAATTAAAGTTATACGAACTTAAAATAAAATTTTTAAATCGTAAATTTCATAAACATTTAAAACAACAGCTAAATAAAATACAAGTTAAAAACACAGTGCTTAGTTGAAGTTATTTAAGCAAATTATATGTAACTTCACAATTACCACAACGAAAAGTCGTCATTTAACAAAGTGTACATTGGTTGAAGATTGGAGGTATATGCAGCACCACTTTGAACAAGAGTCCAGTATCATCAGCCACATATGGGAAGAAGTCTACCCAAGATTATTATGGAACCAGCCAAATGAAAACATCTTTTGGGAATATGCAGATACACATGTGAGTTTATTTACCATAACCCTTAAATTGTTTCCATTATTTGTGTAATTTCCTGCATTTGTGTAATCATTTATATGTGTATATGTTTGTGCAATAACGGTATAAATATCTGTAAAGTAATTGAACCTTTATTATTTTATCAACATTTCAATTTCAATTATCAAATAATTAAACTCACATATTTAAGATTTTTCTATTTGACATTTTTGACAGGCTGCAATTTAATTTCGTTAAGAAGCTACGCATGCGTTATTGTGCAGGTTTAACTAAGGTCTGTTTCACATACCATTCATTTATTATAATTTGGAATTTATATAACAACGAACATTTCATGATTTCACCTTTACCTTTAAATGCAACTAAGTTCATATCAAAGTTTAAATTATGATTATTTTATTCTGCCAACAAATAAGCGTAGAAGCTATTTGAACTCTATCCCCGATTATGAGATGTTGAGATAGTTCGGTGCATAACAATTATATGTAAAGATTAAATTACAATGTATTTCATATCCTAACAAATATAAATTTAACTATTTCCCCATTTGAGATATAATACACATTACATATATATATATATATATATATATATATATATATATATATATATATATATATATATATAAATCTCACTACGTTGTATGGGTAACTTTGTTATAAGAGATACAACATTGGCTAAGTTAGCAAAGTTGGGCATACATGAAGAATTAACACCCAGCAAGAAAATTGACCATTGTTGCCCAATTTCCGATTTATTTGAGAAAAACTGAAAATCGTTAGAATTTTCAATCAACGTTGGCTCGTTAGTTATTAAAAATACAGTAAAATTGTAAAGAGGTTTTTAATAGATAATTTTAAGGTTAATTATGTGCACTACTCAAACACAATTTTAACCACTGCTTTTTGAGTTACAATCCTAACTTACCTTTTTTTAAATAGCAACCATAAGCGAAAGTTAGCTTATTCAATTCCTTTTTTTTTCTGATTTCAACAATATAAAGTTGTGTATATCTAATTTTAATAATAATCGGTAATACCTCAAAAATTAAAAAAAAAACATTTAATTAAATACACCGTTATGGCTACGATAAAGCAGTCTTCTCTATCAATCAGTTGGACATAAAGTATTTCATATGTGGTGGCCATATGGCTTTCCTCTATATTTCTTTCAAGTTAATCTTGATTCGACTTTAGAAACACCACACTCCATACCTATATCCGTACTAGACGCAGTTGGTTTGAAATTTGAATATGCCAAAACATTGGTTTCGGTTTCAACGTTAACATTTTTTGGCGCATCCTTTGGTTTGGTAAAGGATTCACTTTTAAATTTTCTTTCATTTTACCATCTTATTCGGTTGACGCTGCTCCATATAAGTTTGAAAGTATAACTCGGAAGCTCTGTCTTAATCACATTCGCATGAATAATAGCAAAACAGCGTGTCGTTTGTTCTTCAGTGGAATAGATTTTAGAAACTCTTCTAAACGCAATTCTACAGTAATTATCAACGCAAAACTAACTTATTAAGATTGATAAATGCAATAAATAAACTTAATAATATTTGACAATGCGTTACATAATTGTTTTACTGGACGATTTTCAGTTGTTTTATCATAGCCATAGCAATGTATTTAATTAAATGATTTTTATTTAATTTTTGAAGCTTTACGGATTATTATTTAAATTAGATATACAAAACTTTATATCGTTGAAATCAGAAAAAAATAAGGAATTTAATAAGGTAAATTTCGCCTATAGTTGCTTTTAAAAAAAAAGGTAAGTTAGGGTTGTAACTCAAAAAGTGATTGTGATAGTGCGTCTAATTAATCTTAAAATTATCTTTTAAAAACCTCTTTAAGATTTTACTGTATTTTTAATAACTAACGAGCCAACGTTGATTGAATATTTTAACGATTTTCAGTTTTTCTGAAATAAATCGGAAACTTGGCAACAATGGTTTCTTGTCGGGTTCTAAATCTTCATGTAATTCTGCCCAACTTTGCTAATTTAACGAACTTTGTATCTCTTATAATAACAAAATTATCCATACAAAGTAGTGGGATTTTGTCACCCTGTATACATATATCAATTAAATGAAAAGAAACCACGAGAGTCACATTTCGGTACAAATAGTAAATAAAACTAGAGAAAAAAAAATAGTGGTAACATTCTTACCCTACCCTAAGTACAGTGACCATGAGAAAATGCTGGAAATTACTTTCAGCTTTCTAAATCTGTCGCTAGATGGCGAAAACGACATGGCCTACCTAAAATTTAATTTCAAAGTCTTGATGCGCAACATAAGCTACTTTTGTGTAATTTGTAATCACCGTTTACTTATCTACAAATTTTGTTAAGAAATTGTTTCCGTTATGCACCAGTAGTGGAGGTAGGGAGCAAGGAATATTTTTATAAACAAATGCCTATAACTTGATAACCAATAGACATAACTTCACGAATTGTGGCTTGTCGGAAAGTGTTTTTTATAGCAGATTCAAAGTATTAGTATTTTAAATCAACAGTCACATGTGCACAAAATACAGAGGGCGGTAGAGCAGAGGAGTCTAGTTTTGTCAATTTTATGAAAATTCTATAGAATGTGTTTTCAAGCGAATTAACGTGGTTCCCAATAAATTCAACCACGGAGAAGAAGAAATATTTCTGAAACAGCTGTATATTTTAAAGATAGAAAAATACCAATATAGAGAGCTTAATTATATAGATTAATTATGTCCTATGCAATTTTTTTGATACGACGCGTAATTTAGCGCTAAAAAATTCCTACGGTAGAATTTAAATGTTATTTCAAATTTTTTCAATATCTTAATGATTAATTTTATCAGAAGATGTGTAGACATATTTTTAAAGAAAATTTTATTTTACATAACTTTTCTTTATAAAGTTTCTTCATATAAATCAAAATAAGTGTAAAAATTAAATAAATATGATTGAAAATGCTTCAACTGTATTATCGATATTTTTATAGAAGCGGGTGGCTTTGGAATTTTTTAAGTTAGCATATATACGTCTATTAACCTCTATCTGACTTGAACTTTTAGACGTCTGTTTGACGTAGAATATTGTTTTTGTTTTTAAAATTTTGCCTATTTTCGTAAGGAACTTATTGTAAAACAGGTTGCACAATTATCCTAAAAAAAAATGTTATTAAGATTGTTTCATTTCTTTTAGTTTCCATTTTGTAGGTAGTGTATTGTTCCACACCAGATATTTGGCATTATTATCCTATCGAGAGATCAAAAAAGAGCAATTAGGGCAAGCTGTTAAATTTAATTATTTTGAATTGATATACATTAGCCACACGCACAGAATGACATTTATAACGTTTGTAATTTGACATTTTTATTGTAAACAAAGTATTTAACCTGAAATTGAAACTGAAACAAAAAAAATGTGCATGTGGCTGAAGTACCAATCCACTTGTAGCTCCTCAAGAAGTTTATAAATAATAAACAAAAGCTTAAATCTGAAAAGAATTAATAAGTAATTGATCGAACCCCTGAAATTATAAATTATTATATATACGAAATACGATCGAGATATTATATTATCCTCACAATTAACATATTTTCGACATCTCATGATATATTACTAAAATAAGAGTAATTTCGGTGGCGTATATTGCAATATTTTTTATATTTTGCAGAGCAATAGCTACCTTAAAACTGCAGTTTTCTTTAGCTTCCTCATTTACGCACAACAACCATCCAGGGAAGTAAAATTTATATATATATATATATATATATATATATATATATATATATATATATATATATATTACAATCTTTCATAACAAGAACGTTGTTTCTGAAATGCATATGTAAAGCCCTAAATAACTGCGAGCATACAATTTTCAAATTTTATGTTACTTTAACCTATAAATAAATATTAAACATTAAGTTAAATGAATAAAATATGTCACATATTTAAGTTCTATAACTATCATATTAAATGTATACCTACGTACTTTTAAAAATAGCATTTTTATGACGAACATATTAAATACACTAACGTTTAAAATTAGATTGTGCATTCCGCTCTATATACAATTTTTATTTTAATTTACACATCGATCAAACCAAATAATTTATTTTTTGTGTAAATTTCAAAATTAATTGTGAAATTTGGCATTATATTTTTATTAATTATTGACGTATTTACTAAATACGTTTTAGTTATAAGACCATTCAACCATACAGTGTATTTTGGAAGTATAGTAATTAACTGTTAATTAGTGTATCTTAACTTTATGTGGTGAGAATATGTAGGTAATTGATGTAAAAACAATTAATTAGTCAGTACTGATAAGTGAGTTCATAGATCTTCGAAAGATAGCACATCCTCGAAAGCCGAGGATACTTGGACAATGAGAATCTTCGACATACCTATATTTACACGGTAAAACCGTAGTCTAGAATTATAAACGCCATATGTGAATTTGAAAAACGGAGGAGACTCTTAGAGAACAGCAGTCTCACAGACATTTTTAACAAATGCTCACGCGCACGCACGCACACTTCCACCAACTCACCCTACCAACCAACGAATCAAGTTGTCATTGTTTAGTGGATGCATTTTTTTATTTAAATGTGATGAGCTACACTGGTGTAGCCTAAAATGTGCAGACAAGTGGTATACCCAGAAGGAGTGCGTAAATGTTTTGTTTCATGTATGTGGCTCTAAGTCAGTTTACTGCGTATTTCAATTAATTTTCTGAAAAGTCTGGTAAATAAAATTAACAAAGAACCTACGGTAATGTTACTATCATAATATTAATCAATTGGATTTATTAACTTACCATTTTATTTAAATATTTTTAGTTCAGAATCTAGTTCTGCAGATTTGTCTGATGTGAATGTATTTGATCAGTTTATGAACTCATTGAATATTCTCTTTATCTCTGAGCCGAAATTACAAATCATCGGGATATCTGAATCTAAAGTTACTTCATTAGCGGAATGCCGGGTGGAAGTAATTCCAAAAATGTCAGGTTATGTTTTCAGACAGTTAGAAGAATTAGATTTTAGTAGAGAAAATTTAAGAAATAAAACTGGTTTGCTCGAATCACTCGATTAAGAAGTAAAAGGCTTGCAAATGGCTAAAGTGATTTGGCCGAAACGTCGCCTACATAAACACAGTTCTCATCAGAACTACATCAGCCGCGGCAACACGAAGGAATATACCCGGAAACATGTACCTAGTATATATATATATATATATATATATATATATATATATATATATATATATATATATATATATATATATATATATCAGGGTGTTTAAAAAAGATGCGGCATTATTAAAGGTGGTGATTGCCCAGGTCATTTTATACAATAAAGTTCCTATAAACATAGCTCCGCAAACGCTTCGTTACCGATCTACAGCGTGTTGAAGTTTAATTTCAAAAAAACAGTCAAAATTAGATTTTTTCAAAACGGCTTGAGATATCATAATGAAATTTTACGCAAGTCAATAGCTGTGGGAGACGCATACTTTGCAATACAACACGATGTTTCAGTCGTACCATTGGCGCGCGTATTGGCTCGTCACAGGCTATTTTTCAAGAAAAAAGTAGGATGCCGCTGATTTCTCTAAAAATAAAAAATGTTTTTTAATTCTTTGTTCAATTGTGAAGAAAAAAAGCTCTCTTGACTTTTTATCGTACGACGTAACGTTTTTGAGTAAAAAAACACATTTTAGTGCATGTCCATTTATTACAGAAAAAAAGTTTTAAAAATCAAGGGTATCATTCAAGGGCAAAAACAAATATTTCACCAAATCAAAAATTTTACCAACCAAAAATTACAAAAACTGTTCAAAGTGACCACCTCGAGCTCGGATGCAAGAATTCAATCTTCTCCTCATTGACTGGCGAACTGTCTCAAAAACACCAGGATCTGTTTTAATTGAGTTGCACCCAGCAATGATTCGATTTCTTAAGTCTTCTACGTTTTCCAATGGAGTAGCGTACAGCAAGGACTTCAAATGGCCCCACAGGAAAAAATCAAGGGGATTTAAGCCCGGGGATCGTGCAGGCCATAAGTGAGGTCCACGCCGGCCAATCCAACGATTTCCGTATGCTTGTGTTAAGAAATCACGAGCTACTTGACTAAAGTGGCCTGGTGCGTCATCGTTCATATACCACATTGCATCTCTAATTGCTAATGGTACGTTCTCCAGAAATCCAGGGAGCGTATTTTCCAAAAAGTTGCGGTACACCTCTCCGGTTAGTCTCCCGGATAGAAATACCGGTCCAATTAGGCAGTCACCCACAATCCCAATCCAAACGTTCAAAGAAAACTGATGTTGAAAACGATCTTCAACAATTTCATTTGGATTTTCTTCACACCATACATGGTTATTATGGAAATTCCGTATTGCATTTCTTGAAAAACTCGCTTCATCGGTTAACAGAATCAACATCAGGGGTTGAGGGATTTGAACCATTTTGTGCAAAAGCCATTGACAGAATGCAATGCGAAGAGGAAAATCAGCAGAAAGAAGTGCTTGAACGCGTTGTATATGAAATGGATACAAAAATTTGCCAAATAGTCCCATTACTTACATCCAAAGCGTCAGCAATTTTTCGAGTAGAAGTACCTCGATCTTCTTCAATCATGTCCAGCACATCCTGTTCCAGCTCTACCGTTATTGCTGTCCTTGGCCTTCCTGCTCCTCCATTTCGTCTTAATGTGCCTGTTTCATAAAGACGCCGATGAATACATTCGAAAGTTTTTCTATCAGGACCAATACGGCCCAGAAATCATTCAGTATACAACCGCCTAGCTTCTAATGCATTCCCATCAGCAAGTCCATAAATGTAGTGCAGAAAATAATTTGCTCGAGCTTTTACAAGATGTACCTTTGGCCGTGAGAGGCAATATGTGGTTCATGCATGATGGAGCTCCTCCACATTTTCGGTTCAATGTAAGACAGTTCCTAGATGAAACTTATGGACGACAATGGATAGGCAGAGGAGGACCAATATCATGGCCCCCTCGTCGCCAGATTTAAATCCGATTGATTTTTACGTATGGGGTCATTTAAAATCTTTAGTATATGACAGACCAATTGACACAAGAGATGGTCTTCTACGGCGTATCATTGATGCTTGTGAAACCATCAGGAATACTTGCGGCATTTTTGAAAGAGTCCGGCAGTCCATGACCCGTCGAGTTGATGCTTGTATCAGAGAAAATGGAAGGCGCATAGAGCATTTATTGTAATGTAAACCGAAAAAGTTAGTCACTCGAATAATACATTAAGTTGTAATTTAATTTATGAATCTTATAAATAATAACCTGATTTTGTACTTTTTTAGTTTCATTTTGCAGTGTTTAATGCTTTACATCATTTATAAGGCTAGAATATGCTAATAATTATTATAATTTTTTTCTGAAATACAATTATGCATTGTTAAATACGTGTTATTCAGTAAATAATCCATACCTCCGATATTTTATGCACGAATTTTAAAATTGAAGTGTCGTTTGATTTTTCTTTAAATTTAACATTTTTTGTGTAATGTGTATTTTTTTGAAATTTGTAATTTATATATATATATATATATATATATATATATATATATATATATATATATATATATACCGGGTGGGCCTTTGAAAACTTACAATGGCAATATTTTTTAAACAAAAACAGATATGAAAGAAATAAAAAATACCGCCTCTATAACAATCAGGGAGAATTCAAATGACGTATTTTTCAAACTGCCCCCACTCCCCCCTTAAGCCCCATACATACTGACCTGACTTAAAAGTCAATAATCACAATACTCCACTTGTGATACCTCTCGGAAGAGCTTATTAAACATGCTAATCATTGATCATAAAAAAAGTAGGGTTAACTGAAAAACCAACCTCGAATTTGAGGATAATTCTTGGAAAAGTTACAATGACTATTATCTTTGAAACAAAGAGAGGTATGAAAAAAAATTAAAAATACTTTTCAATCCCCTTAAGCTTCACCCTCAGTGACTTAAACATCTTAAATGGCAATACTCCACTTGGTAAAACTTATTCAAAATGCTAATGGTCTTAAGAAACAATTTGTTAGAATCTGATACTACTTTAATTTCAAGAAAACTTTTATGCAAATAAAGACAAATACACTATAGAAAATAATTACAATAATTGTTCGAAATGACGGCCATTTTTTTCTAGACAAAAGTACGGACGACTTTCAAATTCTTGTCTAACGTTATGGAAAATGTCTCTTGGAATGTTCTGACACGCTTCTATTATCCTCTGGCGCAATTCATCCAAGGAAGCTGGTTGAGCTTTATGCACTAAAAATTTAATGCAACCCCACAGAAAGAAATCCATTGGAGTGAGGTCAGGTGATCTTAACGGCTACTCAATTGGACCCCTTCTACCAATCCACTGTCGCAGATAAAACATTTCCAGCCACTGTCTCGTATTAATAGCATAATTAGAAGGAACTCCATCCTGTTGAAAATGCACAATGTCTTCATTAAAAACTAAATTCCCTTCTAAGTCCCTTTGATTTTCAATTGCATGGACAATTAATGGCTCTATTAAATTGTTGAGCATCTGCACGTATACCTCGCTGGTTAAATTACCGCCCAAACATTAAGTTTCTCAGGATTTTGGGCGTGCCCTTCCGTAAAATGGTGTGAGTTCTCATCACTCCAGTAGTGATAGTTTTGTTTGTTTACATGACCATTTAAAAAAAAAGTACATTCATCACTAAAACAAATGTTTCTAGTCAATGTGGGTTCTTCTTGAATTTTTCCCTTCATTACCTCGCAAAACTGAATTCGTCGATCGGGATCATCGTCACCAAGTTCTTGTAAAATTTACATGTTGTACGAGCGAAATTTGTGCATTTTTAGTATTCTTCTGACAGATGTTCGAGATATGCGTGTTATTGATGCCAACTGTTGTGTGGATATATTTGGATTAACAGTAACCTGACCAAGAACGTCTACTTGCATCTCTTCGTCCAACACTCTGGGACCCTGTCTTTTTTTATTTGTGACAGATCCTGTTTCTTGGAATTTTCGTACCAAATCGTCTAACGTAAGCATGACTTACGTTTCTGCCAGGATGTCTTTCATTAAAGGCAAAGGCTGTTCTTAAATAGCACATATCTTGAGCACTATAAAGAAAAATAATTTCAATTCTTTCTTCCACGGTATAAACCATTTTTGAAAACTCGAAAAAATCATACGAAAGATAGATAACTGTCACTTACAAGTAAATGATTAAAAGATTGACATTTTGTTAAAGACGAGTCTTCTTTATGGCCTAGGTAATTTTATGTTTTTTGTTTTCTTTTTTGTTTCTGAAATTTGCGGGTACCATCTTTCATCTGGTTTATTTTTAATTTTTCAAAATGACTTACAAAATTTAAATTATTTTTCTTTAGGGTGTGGTGCTGAAAAAATGTGCTATTTAAGAGCAGCCCTTACTTGTTTAAAATCATATGGGAAGCTTAAGGGGGTGGAAAGATACGTTGTTTGTAGTCCCTCCGGTTGTTATAGAAACGGTATTTTTTATTTTTTTCATCTCTTTTGTTTAAAAATATTGTCATATATATATATATATATATATATATATATATATATATATATATATATATATATACATGTTATTTACATACACGATACGTTATTTGGATAATAAACCAATCTCTACAGGGTGATTCATAACAACGTGGTAACACAAACATTTAATTTTTTAATGGGACACCCTGTATATTTTCTCATATTTAGATTCTTCTTATAATCTCCGTTCTTACAATATGAGGTTGTACATAACCATACAGAGTATTTAAAGAGTTACGACCATGTTTATACCTAAAATGAGGAAAACACTATGTATATGGAGAAGTAATAAATAAATAATTGTTTATTTTACATAATATAATAAGGTAAACAATATGCTCTATTATTAAAGCTAACTGTAACAATAATCATCGCCGAATATTTGTATACAGGGTGGCCAAAAAAGAAAACAACGATTTTCTCAAATTTTTTATTTTCTCAAAAGATTGTGTTTATTATACCATTTCATTTTTATTAAGCATTCCCTACACCTAAATTCATTACTTTCCGAGAAATGTTTAATTCTCCTCAAATTTTAGGAATATTTCAATTTGTGTGACTAAAAATAATTTAGTCTAATGTAACATAATTATTTATACACAATAAACAATTAAAACGTAACATAAACCATAACAATATGCAATGAAGGTAGGCAATTTCTAGATTAATGTTATTTCAACAAAAATCTGACTAAAGTACCTATCTTTAAGAAAACAAAACAGGTAGGATTTGTAAAAATGACAGTTATATTATCACCTTCTTAATCAGTACAGTTTTAAAAATGATTTTTTATGTAGAAGAACTAATAGGTGTGGGTTGATTATTAGAGGAAAGTTCGAGAAATTGCCTACTTGCATGCACAATATATCAACAGAAATATCCTGAATAGGGGCGCCTACAAGCAAACACGTTTGAAAGATTAATGGATCGTTTTGTTCGTACAGGATCAGTCGTATCTGACAAATATAAAAGGCATAAAAATGTTATAACCGAAGAAATGGAATATGATGAACTGCTAGCCGTTACTGAGAAACCCCACATTAGCAATCGTGAAATCGCACGTCAACACGACACCAATCACACCTCGGCCGTAAGCATACTTCAAAAACATAAAATGCATTCCTACCACATACAATTACATCAAGAATTAACAGACGATGATTATCTTCGCATATTAGTTTTTTGTCAATGGGCTCAGCATCAAATCCTTGGTGACCGATTTTTTTTTCGATTTTGTGCTTTTTGGAGATGAGGCTACATTTCATAAGAATGGAACAGTGAAAAGGCATAAGTTTCATTACTATGCAACAAGCAATACTCATAGTCAAATTAGGTGGTCTATAAACGCTTGGGAACTATGCAATTGGCTCACATTTTTTGACGGCCTAGTGACTGGTGGTTTATATCTAGATTTTCTCAGTAATCATTTGCCATTCCAATTCATCATGTTCCACTAACTATTCGACAAAGAATGTGGTTTACACGATGGTGCTCCAGTTTATCACACTGCCGCAATTCACAACCATCTAAATAACCACTTTCCTGCGAGGTGGTTAGGCAGAGGAGGACGAACTGCATGGCCAGCTCGATCACCGGAGTTTGATTTATTGACTTCTACATAAAAAACCGTGTGTACCACAAGTCTCCAACAACACCAGATCATATGAAAAATAGGATAAGAGAAGCTTGTAATAGTATTGATGTACAGATGTTAAGAAATGTATCCCACTCATTTGAAAATCGAATACAAACTTTCATAGACATTGTAGGTGGAAATTTTTAACAATTACTTTAAACTTATTTTGTGATAGGAAATATGCATTACATTCATCTAGCAATTGCCTACCTTCATTACATATTGTTATGGTTTATGTTATGTTTTAACTGTTTATTGTATAAAAATTATTTTATTTTATTTTGCCACCATAATGTTCTTTATTTTATTTTGCCACCATAATGTTCTTTATACGCCCCCAAGTGCGGGCGTAATGTGGTCTTTATAGCACGGAAATGTCATTGTTGCTAAGCAGCATGATTGACAGCAAACACATGACATGATATATAATAGCAATATCACAGTATCTTAGTAACAACAAATTAGCCTACTGTCGACTTTTTTTCACTGCATTTGCATTTAAAAACTTGCTGAAAATACTGAATCTTTTTAAAATTTTGTTCCAGTTTCATGGTGCAAAATAAAATAAAACATTGTATGTACCACGGGCATAATTGTAGATTATGGCTCTCAGGAATATAAAAGCCCTCCGCATCGCGTCGGGCTTTTAACATTCCCTCGAGCCATAATCTTCTAATTATGCCCTTAATACATAAATATCTATTGTTACATTACTATTAGGGATTAAATTATTTACAAATTTTAGGTGTTCCTAAAATTGTAAGAATATGGAATATAAGAGGAATCTAAATATGTGGAATTATACAGGGTGTTCTATTTAAAAATTGTATGTTTGTTAGCACGTAATTATGAATCACTCTGTAGATATCGGCATATTTTCCAAATAATGAGCATATCGTTACAATTTTTGTAAATAACTGTTTTTTATGTACTCTATGATACGAAGTAATCGACCAATCCACACTCACACACACACACGCACGCACGCACGCACGCACGCACGCACGCACGCACGCACGCACGCACGCACGCACGCACGCACACACACACACACACCCACACACGCGCGCAATCACCATCGCGATAATCAGTTTTTCATAATGACGGACCATGAAAACATCCAGAAACAGCGTTTGAGCGATTTAGATTTTTGGGATGGTTACAATACTTTCTCCCATATACATACAAAGTAACAATGATTGTTCGTCTGTTAGTAATTTATGCGTTCCTAAACTATTCATTCGATCGCCATGAACCTTTGGCCATTTGTTCGTACGCCTGTTAAGGTTTTTGCGTTGTCAATTTTTTAACCAGAAACAAGATGGTGGGATGATCGATACACCGGAAAAGGGAGGAGACGAAACAAACTTAATGAAATTTGCTATATCGGGACTTTTGGGTATGGGAAGTGTTTTTGCGTCACCTACTGATTTATTTGAAGTTGGAAGGTGGTTAACGAAGTATTGGGAAAAGGGCGAATGAATTTTAATGAAATGTTTGGATTACCTCTTTTTTATTTGAAAAAATGGGAGGGGTGTTATTTGTCCAGCCGGAAAGTAAGTTTGAGACTAATAATTTTTTATATTTACTTTGGATGCCAACTGTATTTGCTGCTTATATATTACACCTTTTCCCATTCAACGGTATTATCGTCTTGCTAATTTCGTTTTTGCCCAAATTAGCGTTTTTAACTTCCAACCTACATATATGTATGTAGGCATAGAATGTTATGCAATCTACTTTTTTTCACTATCGCTAAAACGACTTATTAGCTCATTTTCAACTTTTGGCCCAGTTTCGCTCGCTAAGATTGGTCCATCATGTCTGTATGTCTGTGTGTGTATCTGTGTGTATGGATGTGTGTTAGTATACACGATACCTCCAGAACGAAAATACCTACGTACTTAAAATTTTGTATTTAAGCTTGTTTTCATTTGGCTTAGAGCTGATTAGATTTTGAGAGAAATCCAGCCTCGGAGAGGGTGGCTCTATTAAGGCAGTTTGTTTGTTTTTATCAAATATTTCTAAAACAGCTGCATATTTCAAAGATATAAAAATACCTAGATATAGACCTTAAACATATCGATTAATTAATTAAGCAACTTTTTGATGTGACGCGTAATCTAGCGGCAAAAAAATTCCTAAGGTAGAATGTAAGTGTTGGTTCAAATTTTTTCATTATCTGAAAAACGATTAATTTTATAAAAAAAAGTGTAGACATATTTTTTAAAGAAAATAAAATTTTACATAAATTTTCTTTATAAAGTTTTTTAATGTAAAGCGAAATAAATCTAAAAATTAAATAAATATGATTGAAAATGATGAAGCTGTATTATCGATATTTTTATACAAGCGGGCGGCTTTACGTTAACATGTATTTATGTCTATTAATATCTATCTGACATGAAGTTTTAAACGTCATTCCGACATAGATTACTGTTTTTGTTTTTACAATGTTGCCTGTTTTCGTTATGAACGTATAAAAAAGAGGTTCATTACTTATCCTAAAAGAAATAGAAATTATAGTATATTACATACCGAGGCGGAAAGTGTTCCATTCCTGTCGAGGGGAACTAGTTCTCGAGACAGGGGAATGGTACTTTTGCCGAAGTCTGTATACGATTTTATTCACAATTAAAGAACAAGCAATATTATACAGTTCAAATCAAAAAATTTTGGAACAAATCCATCACGGCTTTTTCTTTAATATTGAAGGTCGTGTCAATGTGACGTTTAATTTTTACTTTAATGAGAAGCCATAAATGCTATGCTTACTATTTTTCTATTGTTTTTGTCGTTACTTGTTATCAATAAATTCACTTATCAAATATGCTTATTAAAGAAAACGGGTTGTTTGTTTCCACCTATTGCTTGCGCTCACTCAACATCAACGCACGTGAAAAAAAAATGGTTGCATACCCTTCATTAAAATTGCCAAGTTGCCAATTTGACATTGATAGTTTAAATCGATAGTAGCTCCCCCACAGGTTGGAAAGTGGTCGATTACTTACCGCTTCATTTCATTACTGTCTCCTTTTTTTGTTATTACTGACCGCTTAAAGTAAACCCGAAAAATCATTCACTTCTTAACCTTGAAAGGGTTAGAAAAGCGGTATGTTACATACTAATTGTGAATAACAATTATTTCATTTCTTTTAATTAAAGTTAGCATCTAGATGCCTATTAACCTCTGTCTATCATGAAGTTTTAAACGTCTGTTTGACATAGATTATTGTTTTTGCGTTATCAATGTTGCCTATTTTCGTAAGGAATTTATTATAAAAGAGGTTGCATAATTGTCCTAAAAAAATGTTATTATAATTATTTCATTTCTTTTAATTATCATTTTGTAGGTTGGAAGGTCGTGTGGTGTTCCACGCCAGATATTTTATGTTGTTATATGTACATTTTCATATTTACTATGAACCGACCATTGATAATCGTGAAGTGACTTTTTATTAGACGTATATTTTTAGTTGGATAGATAAAAAGTACATTATTAATCGTAAATGGTGAAAACGTTTTTATAATTAAATAATAGGTACTGACAAGCCAGTAAGATCACTCTTGTGCTTGTTGTAGGTAGCCTGTGTAGGTAGAAAATGGAGTTAATTAAACGAAAATAAGGGATTAGGTATTATTTCTACAAATAAGAATTTTGATATCTTTGTTATGAAAAAAACTTGTGTCATTCTATTATTAAAGTGAAAACCAAGCAGAGCATTATTAAATATTAAAATATAACAAAGGGTCGGTAATTGTATCCTATCATTACATTGATTGAATAGTGGAGGATAAAATGTGCTTTTTTAAACACATACTAAAAGAAAATTGTTTTCATGTTAATTTCTGTGTACTTGATCCAAATATATTTTCCTTGCAACTGTCCACTAATTTGTAAAGTAAACCTATGACGATAGAGGATATATTGAGAAATGTATTGGGATTATAATGATTGTCAAGAGCAAATGAGTACAAATTTTATGTATGTAAATTTTTGTAATCAAGCATCAGACATCTGATATTTATAACTTGTAACATTACATAGAATCCTAAGTTCTTGACTATTTCTGTAAAATAAGAAAGAAAACAAGTTTAGGTGTTATGTATTCTTTACAACGGTAGATTTTATCCTACATTTTATAAATATTTAAATTTGATCTATTTATATGAATTTTTGAGAACTACACCAATAACGTTTAAAATGGATATAGCATCTAGCCAAGTGCTATTTTTAAAACGAGGTGATGGTGTGTCTATGCCTATATGGTTTGTTAAAAGACGTAAGGGGCGCTTCCTGAAAGAGTGGGAAAATGAAATGTGGAAAATTTAGAACAGACTTTCGGTTTTCAGTTTCTTCACAGTCAGCATCAACAACATTTGTTGACTGGCAACTTTAATTTGTTAGTTACACAGGTAATAAGAAAACGCAATTCATTTTTTATTTAATACCCTTTACTATACTTTCGGGATTATTTCATTTAGTGGCTTTTAGTGGAAATTAAAATTTATAAACTTAGTGAAAGTGTTATTGTGTTATTACATAAATGTAATATCTTGCAAAAAGGAATCGATGTAATTAGAGTAACCGAGATACAACGATAGTCTCCAAATTAGGATGTGTTGCTTGCCTACGACATAGTTATTTTGGAAGTGTGCCAAGTTTCAAAAATAGATTAATCTAAACCTGTAAACTTTTTATTCTATTTAAATAGTCTAAAATTTTTATTTATTTGAATGTAATTTTTCAGAAAAAAACTTAAAAAGTAACATGGCGGATGATGAGGTTAGGTATGTAATTAAACATTATTAGAGGGAACTTTACCTGATTTAAAATGTTTATTTCATGTTCTTCTTTATTCCTTTAATTATTTGGACAATATCTGACTTGGATTGATAGTATTTTGATGTGTTCAATTATTAAAAAACAAAAAAGGTAAATATCTTGCATGCTGTTCGTATGCTTCAATAGAATAGAAAACTTTCATCAGAGAGACTGATGGGAAGAGACACATAGAATAGAATTATGCTCTAGGATAGAAAGCAGATTTCTTCTATTGTTATTAAATATATCAATGAAGACAGTCTGCTATGCTTTATAGTCTTTTTAGATATTGCTGAAGTAGAAAATGAAACGGATTCTACTGTAAGTGTTGCTTTTCTTTTTAGATTTTTTTTAACCAGAGTTATTTTTTGCTTTAATCTAAACGTATAAAGTCAATTTAATTATTTTAAGAAATTAATTTAAATTTCTGTTTTCAGAGGAAACGTCTCGAGGAGGCATGTAGCTATAAAACTTCATTTAGAAAAATTGTTCAAAAAATTTTTCTAAATAAAGTTACACGTAAGTACGTTTTAATAAAGAAATCACTACTGATAACAGGAAAAGAAGAAGAAGCAGGCGGAAATTGAAAGGAAGAGGGCTGAAGTAAGAGCCCGTATGGAAGAAGCCTCGAAGGCTAAAAAGGCCAAGAAAGGTTTTATGACCCCAGAAAGAAAGAAGAAACTCAGAGTATGTATACACTTTGATAGGTCAGAAATTTAAAGTAATATTCTTTTATTTAGTTACTGTTAAGAAAAAAAGCTGCCGAAGAACTTAAGAAGGAACAAGAACGTAAATCAGCTGAACGTAGACGCATTATTGAAGAACGCTGTGGAAAACCAAAAATCGTCGAAGATGCAAATGAAGGTAAGGTGACGATTTATTTTAATAGGGGGTACGAAGTGTTAACATTTGAAATTTAAATCACATCTATTCTTAATCATGTCTTCTTGAGCAAGGAAAATGAATTAGGAAAGGGTGTAGATAGTGTAGTTACGTAGGGGTATTTAAGCAAGAAGAATGCTTCTCGTTTTTTGATTATTTGTTAAAATCCAAGAAGAAGAATCGGTGCTTTCCTTTTACAATCCACATCCTGTATTAGATGCACACTTAAACATTTATCATTTACTACAGAAAATATTAGGAGTCTTCTCAGAACTTACCACGAAAAAATCGCCAAGTTGGAATCGCAAAAGTACGACGTGGAGCAAGTAGTAAACGTGAAAGAGTTAGAGGTTAGAGTAATAAAACAGAGATTCGTTGCACGATGCAATTTTTATATCGTCGAAAGCTTTTTTTACTATCCATGTGTAACATATGTGCGAAGCAGCTTCAAAAAATTCTATTTTAGAAATATAACTTTCGATCTTTCCAATAACTTTCTTCATAAGTAATTTACCTTGAACATAACCATTTGTTTTTCTGGCCACGTACCCATAACACTTAGTGCATAGTTTTATTCCTTTTTTTAAATTATATTTATTACGTACTTTATCGTTTACTGCAGAACTCTTAAAGAGTATTCTAAGGAATTACAATGAAAAGATCTCCAAGTTGGAAGAACACAAGTATGATCTGGAAGTAGTGGTTACGCTGAAAGATTATGAGGTTAGATAACGTCGTAAGGGCGTATATCGTTGCACGATTAATAAAAAATCGCTTTTGTTAATTTTGAATAAAGTGCATATTGTAACATAACACTTCCTTAATGCGAAGTTTCATAAAATTATCTTAATGTTACTGAATATATGCACTCGCGAATTTTTGAATGGATTTTTGAGCACCAGATACGGTAATAAAATTTTATTGGTACATATGTAATTCAATAAAACTTTTATATACCAAGTTTGGGCTCCAAAGCATCATGGCCGCTTTCTACAATGTGTTTTTTTTTTTGCTATGAAGGCGCATTTTTGATAAGCTTTTTTTTTTGAAACATGAACTAATTTCAGTGCATGTGAAATATACTTGCATTGCTAATTTATACGCGTTTATTTTAAAATTGGGTTTTATGTGCAAAGGCGTGGAATTCTAAAGGGATAAAATTAGACACATCTATTTTTATAGTTTCGTAAATTTAGCCATGCATGTATTAGGTTTCACGAGTACTGCGAATATTTAAATATAAAGAAAAGCGGACGTAAATGTATTGGAGACTTTAACGGAAATTCGTAGGAGTGTATCCATGTATAAGTATATAAGTATATATATTTTTTTAATTAAAAAAAAAAAAAAGTAAGAATTTTTACACTCTTTTAGCCAGCGTTAAATCGATCTGCGAAACGTATCACAAGCGCATTGGTGACTTGGAACATAAGAAATACGATATTGAAAAGGAAGTCGAATTCAGAGACCTTCAGGTAGAATTAATTGATGATCATCGCAGTCGCATGCCAATTCTACGCACGCCATTTCCACACAAGCGCATCGCGAGCTTTAGCACTAGCCTTTGCACACTTTTAGGAAAAAAATGTAGATTATCACAAAATTTTGTTAGATAGTGTCCGTTTTATTTATAAACAAACCATAATCACCTTTACACATTTAGTATACTATTTTCAGCTTGTAGCTTTGTGCTTGTCTTTCCTACATCCCAATTATTTTATCCTTCATTCGGTTCAACGACTTGCAGAAAAAAATATTTATAAAGTACAAAAAGATCCCACCTTCCTTTTTTTGTTTTAACTGTCTTGTTTCTTCTAGCTGAGCTACAAACGGTATGTCAAACGTATTGGCAAAGAATATATCAACTTGAAGGAGATAAATTTGATCTCGAATGGATTGAAAAGCTTAAAGCTTACGAGGTACACGAAAACACGATACGCATAATATGTAGATATTAGTAAATTTGTAAATGAATTGTTTTTCAATTTACCGTACAACGTTTTACTAAATCTCTATTTGGGACAATGGAGAAGTGTTATTGAGGGTATTTTTAGTTCTGATTTTTAAGAGATGTACTTTTCAGTTTTTATATTTGTGTAAAGATACTTTTTCTTTGTTAATGGTATTATTATTTGATTTAAAGAAGAAATTGAAAAAAAGTATCTTGCAACACAGGTTACTTAACCTATTGCTGTGTGTCATTTTGCTGACTGGTGGTTCCATTTCCGATTATAGCTACATTAAAGAGGATTCTTAAGGAATATTACGATCGTATGTATATTTGCGAGGAACAGAAGTGGGATTTGGAACGTGAGGTCCGAAAACGGGATTGGGAGGTACAACAGCTGAGTGACACACTGTTTTTTTGTGCTTATCATAGGTTTACTACAGTATATAAAATTAGGAATTTTTATAAATACTGAGATTAAACTGGAGCGCTTTTAAAATGTGGCTAATTTCAGTATTTATAAATTTTAATTCCAATCAGTCCTGAGGTTCGTCAAAATACCTCTGTTTTTGTAACCGTTGTAATACGAACAAAACAAACATGAAGTGTTACACCAAAATCGTCCTGACCCCGCATTTTAACAACTCTCCTGTATATAATTAAAAACCCAGGGCTGCAATTTCTTGTAAATATCAGCATTTTAATTATTAGTTTATTATTTCTTAATTAAATGGAATGATATTACTAAAAAAAAGTTCAAAATTGATTCTGATTCTCCTCTGCATTAATCCCAAACGCATGCTATCATTTTTTAATTTATTTCGTGGAGATTTAACTTATTTTTTAGTTGCTCTTAGCTTTTCTTTTTTTTTTTAAAGCTTACTTTAATTTTTGCAATTGGGAACATCCTTTGCATCCAGAAGCTTTATTCTTGACCTAAGCTGAAGTGTCTCCTTCCTTTTGGTATGGCACTTCATGCTTAAATATACATTTGACAAATCGTTCCAAATCACCATATATATATTTAAACCTTAATTTTAGCGAAACTCACCAATGGATTCGGAACCGAAGTTAGAAGTGCCATACCGCTGCTCTCCTTATTTATTTAATCTACTGAAACATATATCTCCCATATTTCAGGATCGATTTTGTACATACCTTTTTTGAGCTAGTAGTTGAGCGTAGTTAACTGGCATCAAACGTAATCGAGTGCCAAAATCTTTTCTGATTTTTTGCACTATTTTTCAAAAAAAGTTTTTTGTCAGATAAGATTTTTAAGCTTTCAGAAATTACGTAAAGCTGTTAAAAACCAGCGGCCTGTAGAGTAGTGGTCATCTCCATCCAACGTGCCTGAACGAGAATTTTGTCGAATATATCTTTAAATACAATATTTTTTTATAGTTTAGAGCAACTTTTTTATGAGGTTAACGTTTTTCTTCCTCATCAACGTGTTTTGTGAGAAATACGAAGGATTTTTGAATTTCTCCACGAATGTAAATTAATATTTGTGCAAAATGTTATTTTTTTGTGTATCGTTGGTGTTTGAACACTTGTACCGATTTCCTTTTAATTAATTCTATCTTTAAATATCTTTATCTAAAGCCTTCTTCCTATCTTTTAAGCTGAGCATATAACCAAGCTAAATTTCGACTATTTACTAATAGGTTTCTGCCACTAAGACGTTTTAAGAGGCCTATGTGTGTCATTGTCACGTTTGTGATCGGCTTTATGTGTATGTGTGTATAATATATCTTAATGTTTAAGATTTTGACAGAAAATACTTTATGTTCTTCCGTTAGCTTTTTAAAGCATAATTATTTGTTGTGTATTTGTTATTATCGCAAGTATTATCTGTCTTTGAAAAACTTTACTGTCAACTAGTGTGTCAGTAGAGTTAAAATTTTTATGAAATCTTCGGTTATAACAATTTTTTCTATTTAGATCAATGACTTGAACAGCCAAGTAAACGATCTTAGAGGCAAATTGTAAGTAAATGCATACTATTGCAACAGTTCTGTAAAGTTATGTTTGTTATTATAGTATTAAACCAACCTTGAAAAAGGTTTCCAAATACGAAAATAAGTTCGCCAAACTTCAAAAGAAAGCGGCAGAATTTAACTTCCGTAACCAACTCAAAGTTGTCAAGAAGAAAGAATTTACCCTTGAAGAAGAAGATAAAGAGGTAAATGATTGCTTTGTACAACATTCAGTATTTTAGAAAAATTGCAATACTTTTGCAGAATTTTGTCATTACAATTTTGTCATAATGTCAAACAGAAAACGCACTTAGAGTAATTTTCAAATAAATGTTGAAAAATCCTCTATCTAAAGATACCAAACAAACCCTTTTTCTGGGCTGTAAAATATTGCAGTTAAAAATATAAACTAAACCTAGTATTAGAAACATTTCGTTTGTTTTTCACAGACCAAGCAGCAAGAGAAGGCTGAATGGCAGAAGAAATAAGTAACATCAGAGAGTCCGTGTTACTTTTATGTTTCATATTATATACCGACAATAAAACACATTATATTAATATTTTACTTATTTATTGTTCAAATAAATTTTTAACAGTACATAAAACACAATTCTCTTCAATTTTTGTACGCTAACATATTTTTGTAAGCTTTTTGTTTTGTATTGTATATTTTATGCAGATACATTTTCTGTTACAAAAAAAAAGGTGAGACCTTTGCTTAAGCATTTGCTTTACAAGAGCTGAGTTATTCGCTTATATTAATTCTAAACAGCGTTCTTATTTCTGTATTTTATTGAGCTTTTTTTATACATCCCAAACTTTTTCGTTAATTTCATTAGTTCTGCCTGTAACAATTTGTTTTGCTTCTTGTAACGTTGGTTATTAGCCTAGAGGATAATGAAAATTCTAATTGTACCATGCATCGTTTTGATGTTGAATCTTTTCCGCTGTACAATGCTATTAACTATCCACTATTTATTAATTAAAGCCATGCTTTATAAGCTTGACACTAGGGTGTACAGAAAAACAGTACATTCCATATAAATGAATGACATAACGGCACCTTGTTACACATTTTTAGTACACACTGTTTTATTAATCGATTTAATCCATTTAATTATTCTGTAGGTAGATAAGATTTTGTAATAACACATCTTTGTTTAAATTACAGAAAAAACCAGAATGGTCCAAAAAAGGAGAAGAGAAAAAGGTACAAGAGGTAGAAGCATAAAATAAAGGGTTTTTTTCATTTCTATGTTTTAATTAACATCTCAATTCATATGTGTGTCCATATGTTATTTAAAGATTAAGAAGATATAAAACATTAATTTGTACTGTCTCGTTCTTACCCTTTCCTTAGCATGTTGGTTAATCTAAAGAATGTGATTTTTGTGATAACTTTATTTCTGTTAAAAGTATAGTCATGATAATAGTCAACCATATTTCGGAAGTGCATGCATACATAGTTGTGTTATAAATGATGGTTCTATGTTTTGATCTTAACAGTTGTAGCCACTATGAATGGTTTGGTAGTGTCTACAAAACCAATAGTATCTAAGCACATTGTGCATGAAGTTATCAAAAATTGTGTATATGATTTTAGACGTCATCGTGTAATTTGAAATATAAAATTAAATATTCATATAAAAAGTAGCACATTTATGATCAGAAATGTAGATTTATACTATTATGCGAATATGTTATGGTTCCTTTTATTCACAAGATTGATGTTTGCCTGATGAGGGAGTATGTAGGTAAGTACAACAAATCAATCGCGCCATAACATGCGAGTGTAAAACTGTAATATTGGCGAACATTTACAGACAAAAAAACGGATGAGATCTTTGTCAAATCAGAAATGATATTTTTGTGTTGCCCGCATTGCAATTGACAGGACGTGTTTTACTTATGGATGACGATCCATAATAAACAAAAAAAGATCCAGAACACAGAACTAGAAATACATATAATG
>JARFJB010000002.1:3692500-3782500 GCA_036346205.1 Vesta saturnalis
AACAAACTGTAGTATCCCAATGCATTATGGCTCTGTTGCTTCCAATCATGACTAACTTAGGGTTAGGGAATGCTTCTAGAGTTTCAAACATCAAATGTACTGCTCTACTTCACAACATTGACTGGTACACTAATTATCAAAATAGGCTCCTTCTACGATGACAGCGCTTCTTTCACAATATTGATTAATTTTATTGCTACCACGCAAGTTTACTAAGTTTCTTAACACCGTCAACATAGCGAGATGTTTTCATCTCAAGCGCATTAACTATAACACGAAATACGACTTCCTGCCTTTTAAACATTGCAAACAAGTTTAATATTGTATAGGAGAAGATTTAATTTTGCTCATGTAACTAAAAACTGATATTTCGCAAACTGTTTGTAAAGTAATATTGGTGTATTTTTTATGTTTTTGACATTGGTATTGCCGTCTTCTAGTTATGGTATATGCTGATGTAACATATTTTGATTTCCAAAACACAATATAACTACTTGGCAAAGCTGCCTCGGTGGTGGTATGGTTAGAGTACTTGCCTTTTACCTGAGCGGCGCGGGTTCAAACCTGGCCGAGGTAACCGTTTTTCTATAACGGAGACAAACCAAAGCACTCCTTCTTTACGAATAGGAAGTGAAACTATAGGTCTCGTGGCAATACGATGTTTGATACATTAAAGATCCCTTACTAAAGGTGGAATTCCTTTAGTAGGTCAATCAATTTTAGTAACGGGTAGTGTTAATAACCATTAGTAGTGGATGCGCATAAAAATGCTTGACATTTCCGTTTGTGTCTAGATCTGGGTCCACAAATACAAAAAAAACTACTTTTGAAATATCAATTATGATATCACTATGTCAATATTCTCTGTTAAATCTGCAAAGGGGCCCTGTTCACACTTTACCATATGTTTCTGAGATCATATTCAAAGCCAAACAAGCACCACACGATCGGTAAGAGATTATGGCATATCAAAGTGCTTAATAACATTCGTATTTTTTTTATTATCCAAGGATTCTTTATTGATGTGTACTAGAGATACTTTTTTGCTATTTGGTTTTAAGTAAATAGTCAAAGCCACATGTAGAGGATAAGAAATGATTTAAGATTGGATAACATGCATAAAATTACATTCACATATACATGGTTGAATTATTTTTTGCATTTCGTTAGAAATTGCTACTTGCCACTTTCTCTACATTCATTCCGAAATTTTGTTAATAAAAAGTGAGTCATAAAATGGAATATTATTCTTGCAGAAATCCGTATAGCGTAGATCACTGTTACATGGCGCTTAGCCTTAGCTCTCTCACTGCGCTAATGTTGTTTGGTATGCGTTAGATTCGGTTTTTGTAACATACGAGCGAACTATAAGAAATCTGGTCTGTACTTTGTTCTTCGCAAACAGGCCTGTTACCATAATTGTAAATGGAATAACAAATGGGAGACAGCAAAGAATAGTTCAAGTCACTTTAATGACGAACGTTAGACAAATTTAAACAGTATGCATTAAATTACATTTATCCTTACAAATTGTAGACATTTATTGAGATATGTCTAATAATACACCGTATCCTCTTAAAATTGGTATCGTTTCTAAAAAAAAAATTGTGCCATATCATAATATACTATTTCCGTTTATTGTATATTAATAGACACATTAATATTATTAATTTTATTAAATACATAAATAAAAAGTTTACCTCGAGTAGGATTTGAACCTACGACCTATACTTATTGCGATATTGCAGGCTCACATTCCATTAATATAAGTAATTTGATTGTAATCTCATTATATTTAGAATTTACATCAGTTCTACATACATAAAGACAAAATTTACATCGATTGGGGCTTGAACCTTGATGGCGCAGTTGGTTAGCGCGGTACTCTAGCAAAGTACAGGTCGTAGGTTCAAATCCTACTCGAGGTAAACTTTTTATTTATGTAGTTAATAAAATTAATAATAATTTTTAATTACATATTTGAACCTTTGAACTTATTCGTTCATAACAAAAACTTATAATAACATTAATAAACAGTTTTGCTTAAAAAATTGAGCGTTAAGACTACTTATAGTATAAGCAACCTACATTACAGATCTCAAGTAAAACTAAATAAACCACAAACAAGCATTAAACATTATAGTACAGGGTAATTGACTTATTTAAACTAAAAACAAAATATAAAGCTAAAAATTTATTTGGAGGGACCTTTAAGTAAGCAAATAAAATTTTATAGCCTTGTAGCGTGTGTGAGATGGTGGGCAACCGCTGTTGAGCGCCATCTTGGAAGTTGAAAGAAAAAAAATTAAATGCGCCAAAAATTTTAATTTCAAAACCAAATCACCAAACCAAGCAAATAAATTATTAAAAATGTGCTAAAAATGCTAGGAAGGAGCCAAGTTCCAAGTATTTCGCGCCGCCATCTTGTTGGCCATATGGTAAAGCCAGTTTTAACCAAGAACAAAAAAATGCATTGAACTGCTTGAAATCTGCGACCGGGATATCTGCAATTGCTAAATTTATGTCCTATAACATTTAATATAACTTTCATACCTTAAAAATCGATAGTTCGATCAGCTTAGTCAGCTAATCTGGATGGTCCAGGTTCGTTTGGTTGAGCAGTATCATCATCTATGGAGCACTCCTGTATCTCAGACTGTTCTTCCTCGTCATCTAGCATGGAGGGTCTGTTGCTGCATGCTTCACCATTGCATTTTCCACACATCGCGGTACATGGAAGCCCTCCCCGGTGATAGTCACATCTTTGAGCACAGTCAGTTTTACAGTTACAAAAAACCAACTTCAATAAATGTTCGGGGGCCAGAGGGTCAAGTGTAGGAATTGGCAAGAGTTGTCCCTCTTTTTTCTTCCATCCCCAATCAGTAGTAGGAAGTTCTACCCCACGCCAAACTTGATGAAAAACTCTGTAGCTGTGTTGCTTTGCTGCTCCGGATGTTGGTGGTAGCACCGAGAGATCGAACTTTCCATAAACTGGTTGTTTAGCTATAACTTTTTTATAACAGGCAAATCTGGTTTTGCTTAAGTCATCTGAAGAAACGCGGCCATTGTATAATAATTTTAAAAAATACTCCCCGGCTTGAGCAATATCCTCTTTAGTGGAATGTGTATCATTGAATGCAGAAACCTTTTGTCTTAATGCCTCGTTCGATTGCAAAAGTTTAAAAGCTTGTTTTGTGCCTTTATTGAAAAGTGAAGAGGTTGTATCGCAACCTGTAACTGCATGTAGAAAAGCAATGTGATTTTTTACATCTCCAAGTGCTTCCTGGATTAGCTTGCTATTAAACACTTTTTGTGGCTTAAACTTTGTTGCTGGAATTAACATAAAACATTCTTCATTACTTTTTGCTAGAGTTATCATTATAACCAGGAGATCAGTGTCCTCGCCGACTATAACTCCTTTCTTATTTTCATTAGAAAATGTAAGAGCTGTAGGTGTCAGCATCCCCCGGAGAAATTTGAACTTTAAATTTAGCAGCTGTCAATTTTGCGGACAAGAATGAAATAAAGTTAGTTTTGTTCGATGAATTTTTCAGAAATTCTGACTGCATAGAAGAAGGAATCAGCTACAACAATATCCACGGACTTCTTATTCTTATTTGTTCTTCTAATATGCTCTGCATTTTGCGTACCGCATTTACTTCCATTGTAGCCATCAATAAGGTTTACAGTGGCCGGATTTGTATTAACCCAGCGTGCGATTGTTGAATCTGTCAGACCACGACCACGTGTAAGTCCTCCTTCCACTTTCATGGATCTTATTAACACCTGCTGGATAGTAAGGTCCGTCCAAATGCCACTCCAGAATTTTCATGTTCGACGAATAGTAAGATATCCACTGGCAACAAATTTGTCATACTCCTCTTTAGGCATATGAGTGGTAAGTTCTAGCATAAGCTGTAAATAAGCATGAGCTGATTTTGCATAGTGATTACGTCCAGCAGCGTGTAAAAAAGGCAACATACGGTGAACTGAATATAAATTGCCAATCGCCTGTTCTTTCAGCTCTAACAAAAGTAATCAATATTTATACCATCTCAATATACTGGCTCCAAAACGCTGCGGTACGATTTCTGGAGGACTCGCTCTTCAAAATCAACTCTAATGCTGAGGCAATTAAAGATACATCCTCGTAAATAGCATTATCATCGAAATCGTTATTACTTGAGTTTAATATGTTTTCATAATGCATTTTAATCTTCTTAATTTGGTCACCTGAAATCATTTCCTTTTTGATTAGTTGTTCCAGAAGTATAGTTCCTAGAGCATGGCCTCGGAATGCTCTAGCATCTGAATATCCAGATAACAAGGAACTGATTTTATTTTTCGCATAAACTTGTTCCCACAACTGATCAATACCACTTCCTTCCATTATATACCCAATAGCGCTCATATACGACATTAGAAGGTGAAATCCACCAAGAGGAACAATGACTGATGACAAAGGATTTCCACTTTCGGCTGCTAAAACAATATCTAACGCTTTATTATATAATGGCTGGTCAAATGTTACAATGCATGTTTTTTGTCCTCGTTGTTTGCATTCTTCCAATGCATGTTGAAGACAAGTATAGACAGTTCATGGATTTGTTGGTGACATATTTGCAAAAGGTAGGGGACATATTGCTGACGTTTGATATTCCTGACTTTGATTTTTCATTGAACTATCCATAAAACCACTCCAACCTTGTAAGAGGGATATCAAAACAGCAAGGACCTGACATCCACAGAACATTCGTAAGTTGTGCAACTTTAGCAGTAGTGGGCTCTATTTTTATAAGACTGACATCAGAAAAAATGAGTTTACCTAAACCACAGTTTTGTCGGCGATTGTAAATTTTTATCTTAATGTTTCCGTATTTGCCAATAGTGTCAGTGCTTGTAAGCTTCTTTGGTCGGAGACCAGGTAAGTCATTTTGAAGTAGGTTAGCTGGTGTGACACATTCAATTCCTCCCATCATATGAAACGTTCCATGACCGTCAATTGTTCGAACGTTATGGTCCGCATTATCAAATACAAATTGTAAAAATGCTTTGGGATCTATCCTCATAACGTCGTTTTCGGTTAACGAATTCTCGTATTTTAACACTTCTTTGTAAGAAATGGAAGTGCCTATGTTGGACAACATGTCAATAAGTGTTCTTGATGCAAACTTCCTGCATACATATTTTCCTAAGCCAACCTGCAAAGGAGATAATTAACTTATTGGTCGGGCCGCAGCTATTATAGAATTTGCCACAGTAACAATTTTCTTGTCTGAGGGCTGCGAATTTTTACCTTTGGATTTCATAACAGATTGCAATAAGCATCTCAAACTATCGGGGATAAGATTATAACCTCCTGAGGCTATTTATTCAACGCAAGGGTAGTTATCATATTCACAGGTGAAGGAGTAAATATCTTCTTTGATTATCATTGCGGCAGCTTCAACGATACGCATTCGCTCGTCTTTAGCATTATTTAATCTGTCCTTATACCACTCATCATTCAGGATACGAGAAGCTGTGCCACGGAAACAAACAGTCCATTTTCCACTTTTCGATGTCATACAAATGGCATCACCATAATGAGCCTTTAGTTTCATTTTAACATATTCTTCAGAATAAACTTCTTTCATTATTGATATCAATTCTTTTATGTCATACTGACATTCATCATTATTTTCCAAAAAATTACACAGCTCATAAAATGCATTATGCTTTGTCAAGTTTAAAGCGTTTTTATTATCACATGATTTTGACTTATTTCCCGTGGGATTACTTCCATGTTGGTTAAATAAAGCATAGCACGATTTACGGCATCGGGCTTCGGACGCTACTAAGTCTATAACTGAATTTACACGTACCAGAACTTGATTTCCCCATTCGTCATCACGCTCGTTACAAAGTTTGATAAGATTGTCTTTTATTTTCATAGTTGAGGCTAATGAAATGGGATTTCGCTTCGGATGGTTATAGTCCGGAACTTCGGCACAAAACAGACACATGGTTTTAAGTCAAACTGGAAGTCTAACTTCCGTAATTCTAGATGAGGCTCTTCTTTGGATTCCTGCTCTTTCTCTTTTACACGCCATATCTTTGTTTTCAAGCAGTATATGCACATTATCATTTCGAAGAACAATCATTCTTTTCATATTTTCAATTCCTTTTTGCACTTTAACTGTTTGTCCGCCAATTAAAGTTTTCTTAGACAGAACACAAATTTCCGAAGTTTCCATATTGGGGTGTAAAATACAAAGTTATTTCTACACCAGAATGTAAAAATTTCCGCCCTATTTGAAAACTAGACGCGACTTCCTCCACTACGTACCGAGGAGAACTGAAATGCTGCCGCTCTGCGCAGTGCGCAGTGACTTCCACCCTTCCCGCGCCCCATCCCAGGCACACGCTGCAACACCGGAAATTATGAATTGCTATACTTATGGCTACCCGTTTACCAATTTTTAGCTTTATATATTGTTTTAAGAAATCTTTACTAATAATTGGCTAATTACCCTGTGCAATTATTATTTTTATCAGAATAAGATATGACACGGGTGTATGCCATACTTTAATAAATTTCTTAAACTGTCATTTATTTCGTAGCTATACTCTGTTCCATCTTATTGTGCATTAGAGCAGGCCATGAAAATCTGGGGAGAGTATAGTAGCACTGTCAAAAGAACAAAAATTTAGTTACTAGCATAGCTTGACTTTTGATAAATATAGGTTATACCTTTAAAGTGAAACTAATGCAGCGTTGCACTATAGTTTTTCACGCTATTTAGACTTTGTATTTGCACGGAAATAGTTGAATCTCTTTCTCTTCTTGGCTATAAAACATGATGTAGAGAACCGGAACATCAATATATATCCATTTAATTTAGCCGATCTAGGAAATCCAGAGCACTTTTTCATAAGTAATATAATGTGAAAGTTTTCTTTCGTGGGGATATTTGCTGCTTAGTTTTTTTCTTGACTGTTACGTACACATGAAAGTAAGTAACTATAAATGTACCCATTTAAGTCGTAGCTAAATGAAATTGTTCACAAGATTGCTGCTTTCGTATCCACGTACAAGACCTGACGAGAACCAAATATTTAAATGTATCCTTACTAAAATTTTAATGCCAAACAGTGGGGTGTTATTCCAACTGCGTTATATCACCGGAAGAATGTGAAACCGTATTACCATTTGAATTTGAATTGGATTTTCCAGGAACTATACTAACAGGTGAGATATTTTCAATCGAAAAATTTCTCCCTATCATTTGAAATAATCCTTTTCGTACGCGTGCCACTTTGTAGGAGAACATTTAGATAAAGTCTAAATCCCTAATTGCTGAACTCTATCTTTCGATGGAGGTTCAGAACTTTTTTTTATTTTTTAAATTTGATTACAGTATAATTTTTTCAAAAGCCCCATGCCACTTCAATAACATTGCATTGACAATGGTAAGAGGCAATCGTAAAACTTCATACCCATGCTTAATCAAAATATTATCAACCAAATAATTTTCCCCTCTGGATCTAAAAGGTTGTATCCAACGATGGATATTAGAACCATTTTGATAAATCCACGTTTCGTTTAGATACACAAATCTGACATCTTGGCCTGGATTTTGCAACGTGCAGAAGCTTTCTCAAAAACTTAACTTTGGCTACATCAGCGTCTTTCATTTCACATATAATTTTCGGTCCATTGACAAGTTCGTGTTTGGAACCCATTAATTCCAAATTCTAAACAATGTCGTTCGACCTCCATCAAAATCGAAATCTGTTTTAACGTGATGATATAATTTGTTCGAAGTAAAATATTTATTTTTCAAATTAAATTGCCAAGTTAGTGAATGTAAATCTTTCCGAAAGGTGAAATCCCAATAAGTCGACTTTAAATGTTGAGGTTTTGCCGTTGTAATGTGTTGGATAGTTAGCTGCGCCTATAGCATCTGAAAATTTGCAACTTTGTACTCTTTGCGATGACTGTTGACATTTTCTCAACAAATGATTATTAATTCAATAAGAAACTTGTCCATCATATGGATTACTTAAGCAGGGAAGACAGCACGATTACTTCTTACAGGACGGCGGCAAATTGACTTGTCAAAATAAGAAGGAACAGAGTATACGTTGATTTCTAATAAAATCCGGTACCACTGCTCGCATGGTTGGTTACATAACTCAATTTCAAGTTGCAATTTTAAAAATACTTTTGATAGTTATTTTATTGCGTGAGCGAAGCGTTAATGATCGATTAACAGTCATTTAAAATATATACCATGTATACGCATGTCTCATTTTACAACAAAGTATAAGCAATACGCACTTTATCTTTTTAAATAGGAAAATTTCTTGAAATCTTGTACGCTGGATATTTACGGTTTCTCTTCTATTTATGTAAGGGTTTTAAAAAAAAACGCCTTGGCTAAGACTAACACCCCGTAGTGGTATATTAGTATATAGCAGAAGTATTACGTGGCTAGGTTAGATGTTTAACTAGACATCGGACGACTCCATTAAGCCTAGCCATGCCACGCAGACACTTTTGCCTTGTACATTATTTAACATTTTTTTGAATCTTCTAAGAGATCAGCAAATAATGTAGCTTTTTTTAAATAAAAATAAGAAATTCTTTTTGTTATTTTTAAATTTGTTTCTGCTTCCTAGTTTGCGAGCTAATTTACAACCATCTTAGCGATTAACTGATTAATCGTTCACACCCGATCTATCGAATAAGAAAATAAACAATCAAAAATTGCAGCATAGTGTGGCGGAGCCTCATCATGTTAAAACCACTTTAACAGTTCGCATAACTTATTCTGAAGGAACTGGAGGTAAACCCTACCCGTCAAATGGTGGCAATGAAAGAATAGACCTAGGATATGTTCGCCAACAAACCCCACCCACACGTTCTCAGAACACCAGTATCGGTTAATTGTTGTAGTAAATCGCAGAGGATGTTCTATGTCGTAGTAATGGCAATTGTGACGATTCAGAAAACAATTTTTTTATGGAATATTCCTTCATAGGACAACATCACTTCATTAAGAAAATTTACTGACAAAAGATTAATCTGTTTTCTAAGTATTTTTTATGGAAAAGGCCATGTATTTCATTCCCTTCCCAAGGAGGAGGGCGGGCTACTCGAGCTTTCCAAGCTCCTGCAGCCACAATCATGGATTACCAGCATACATACATACACACATGGCGTATATATGCATGGTGGGATAAAGGATGGGTGTGGTCAGAACAGGATCGGAAGGAAAGGAGTTATGGTTCTGAGGTGAAAAATACTACCCAGCATTCGCCTAAGTAGCTGCACATGGTGTGCATATACGCAGTGACCATGCCGCTACATGTGTATGAGGAAAACCCCCTGAAAAAACCTCATACAAGCTAGACGGTAACGGGAATCGAACCCATTACCTCCCGAATGCTAAGCAGGTCATGTCACCACTACGCTACCAGTTCGGTCTTTTTTATGGAGTTTCTGCTGCTATTTATACGATAGGGATGACATTTGTGGTTCTGTGTACACGTAACAATACCTATAGCTGATCTTTTTTCCGTAAGTACAGGATAGCTACGATTTCAGATTCACAGTTTTCACGTATGTGATGTTGCCAAGCATTCAAAATGGTCTTATATTTAAACATCCCCTTTCGTTTTGTGTTTTTTTGTGATATGTGCACCAGGCCCGCGGTTAGCATGTGACGCGCTATGGGCCCGAGAGACATTCGTGCCCTCTTCTCCTCGCCCCTTTATTTAGATGGTTTGACGTTTAAAATATTGCTGTTCTGATGCTGTGCAGGAATGGTACATAATTTTTGCAATTTTTGAAATTAGCGTAAACTGTAAAATATTTTTAATAGTTGCATCTGATAGACAATTTAATTCTTTAAAGAAAAGGGTTTTTACATAAAATACTTAGGGAAGCGGGAATTCGAGAGTTTATGATTTCCCATTAAATTTCCTATGGTTTACCCGACCATTCACCACTCGGTATATACACACATACAGGAATTTTGAAGTAAATTAGTGATAATAGGTTAGGACAGTCAAGTTGGTTATGAATAAGCTTATAAAGAAAAATGACACTATCAAAAAACAGTAAGAGGCCATATAACCTGTGAAAATGTATTTTTTCTGTATCGTACAGAACAGTACATGGGCATTTTGGTTGAATTAAGCCTAATTATTAACTTAAAACAAACTTCAAAATTACTTAAAAAGCGAAAAAAATTAAATGACACCACTAAACTTCATGAGCGTAAGACAAGTGCACGACAAGCGAAGAAATAAAGACAGCACTATGTGCCTCTTTCTAAGACGGTGGCTTCAAAGCGTCTCTCATAAACAAACGTAAAACGCGTATTCCATTTCGTACATCAAGTTCAATGGAATGGACTAAAAGAATGAAGCAATCACACAACTATGAATATTATTGGTCAAAGAGTGACGTGTGTCTTCGTTTTATAAAACATAACCATGCACAAACTTTGTTGTAATTAAAGTTCATAATGACACGTTTTGCGTATTATAAAATAGTAGTTGAGATTCAGCTGACCGCCTGCACTTTTTTCCATTTGCTCCGCGCCTTAAAACCTAATTTCTTCCTTGCGCCCCAAAACCTCTGCGCCCTGGGCCCTGATGTGCACCAATAATCCCCGCCCGCACATTCACAGGCCACCAGTACCGGTTAATTGCTGCAGCGAATCCATGACTTACTGTGTAATGCAGTATGGTTTAACATACTGCATGAGTATAAAATTGACGATGTTTGAAGAAAAGTGTAATATATTAAAAAAGAACTTTCCACGTTACACTAACATTTATTAGCTCATTCTTTAACATTTTAATATTTCCTCATTTTGTACCAATTAGATTTTCGCCATTCTTAGCAATGGCAGTTTCAACAGGTATATCTAAATATTTTATCTAAATCAGAAAAATAGTATACAATTTTCACCATGTGTTTTAAATTATGTACTATATCATCTGTGCAACTTTCTTCTTTTCTTTCTTCTTTTACTTATTTAATTACGACGAACACATTGTAATTAGTCTCTTAATGATTAACTAAAATTAAGATAAAGGTTTTTTTTTAAACAATAAGATTCAGTGGCAAGAGTAGAACAGGCGGTCCGTATTCCTAACTATAACGATTACTGCTTGAATGGTGGTGTTAAAGTCGTGTCGAGTAAGATGATAGCGGGAAGCTACAGTACGTTATCTTAGTACAAAGGGAAAGTTTATGTTTGAAACCGAGATTGCGGTTTTGGTATTTATTGCTTTATATTGAACTATTACAACAGAAAATGGTTGTCGGTTGAGATCTTTGGGGGTGTGGAGGTGATTAAAGAAGTATTGGTGGTAGATTTTTTATATAAAATGGTACAAGGAGAATTTATCAACTCGTAATACATTCTACAAGGTGTTTAAACTCTCAGGAGAATTTAGTTTACGTAAATATATTATATTTTCACATAGGCGGGCGTGACAAAACTGAAAGCTTTATGTACCTATACTAATATTGGAGAATAATTGAAACAGGAATATTTATTTAAGTTAATATTTATAGTATTAACTTATCGTATTGCGTAATGCAACTTAATCAGAAATCTGATTCAGAACTTGGAAAAAGAAGTAAAAATGAAGAGAGCAATTACTCTAACTGAAGTTAATTAGTACTCACTTTTATATTACGTAATTCCTAATGTTTGGGTCTTTATACAAATGAATGCTCGTATTCTGGCCTACTTTATCAATTTAGATAAACTACATGTAAATGATTGTGCATTTTTTGTGGCTAAGTAGATTTGGACAGGCAAGCCGTAGTTCTGTGTCGTAGACGCTATGGGAGCCAGCAATATTCTGTTCTGTTCTGTACGACGGAATAAGTAGACAAGGACGTCGGCAATGAATCTCCCAACGTCGAGCGGCAGAGGGCCAGGGTAGTCAGTAGAGATCGAAAAAAATCCAAGACTCACTAGGGAAGCAAGTCTTGCGGTTATACAGGATTCCGTCCAAGGCGTTAGGTCACAGATTAGCTACTGTTTAAGAAGCAGGAATGATTAGGACGTAGGTAAAAACTAATCAAAGCTTTTCGCATCGACGGCAGATGGGTTAAAATTAATTATTTGTTCTTTTGCAATTTTATGGAAATTGATTTATGATCAAACAATTAACTGTGAAGAATTGAATTTATTACAATTTTACAAAATCAAGAGTTAATTTAGAATGATCATTCGTTTCCAAGGAAACCACAACAGCTTCACTTGATTTTGGTGAGCTTAATAATAAGGGGCATACAGCATTAGATTCTTTTACATTGCCACCATATTTTAATTCTCTTATTAATTTATCAATTTGTAGTAAATATTGATTAATATCATTATATTCTTCAGACAACAGTTTTTTCTTATAATTAATGGATTCAATAGTGTTTTTCTTTCAAATGACTTTAGCGTAAGAATAATTTCCTTTACTGATTTTCTTTTCTTTTACATATTCTAGCTGCTCATGCGATATATGGTTAATTATAATAGCTGCAAACAATTCCTCTTCTTTCGTTAGTATGCAGTTATTTCGAGTTTACTTGTTTATACGCGAAGCCATAAGTAAAGTATGGTTTTTTTTAAATAAATGATACCGAGATTTCAACAGATTTACACGTTTTTAGCATTTTAAAAACCATCTAGGTCATTTGCAACTTAATGTTTGTGTATGAGTGCATGCGCGCACGACCGTGTGCTAGTGCTCGTGCGCTTGCGTGTGCGCGTGTTTATGTGTCTGTAGCCACGATAACTTTAACAATACGTAACCGATTTTCATAGAACCACGTATCTAGATTTATTACTCAAAAATCAGTTTCAAGTTTTGCTTAACATAGATTACAAATAAAAATACTGTAGAGGGGACGTTAAAGCACATTTCAAGAATATCTCGAAAACTAAATATGTAAAAATATTTTCCAAAGAGAATGAAATTTTAGATATGGAGTGGAAGAAGAATTTTAGATGTTTTTTCCATGAAACTTTTTCGTAAGAAAATAAATAAGTCCTAAAAACACTAAAAAGGTCCTTAAAGTAGTTTGTATGAACATCTGAAGAATCGTAAAGTTTATAACAAAATGTGAAAGCAGCATAATTTAATTTTAGATAAGTTTTCTTTATAAAAGATAAGGAAGCCTCATAAATTAATTGAATAAAAAAATGTAAAGTGCCCATCATTGCATTATTGGAAACAATGTTACGCAATCGAACAAATACGTAAACTACCGATGATGTATTTCAAGTATACTATGATTAACAAACAACAGTCATATGGTGTATTTACCTTCTAATTTATCTTCTAAAAAATATACTAAATATAACTCGATTGAAGTAATGTATATATATATATATATATATATATATATATATATATATATATATATATATATACAGGGTTTTCCACGGTAGGCGTTCGTTAGAAGTTTATGTGGTCAGAAACAATTTAGACATCTGAATTTTTGGACTTAAGAGTTATTTAAGATTCTCTTTCATTCTAAAATATTTTCAAGGTCATGTTATTTCCGGTTATACCGGAAGTCGCCACTAACTTCCTTATTTTAAATGGAACACCCTGTATATTATTTTATTTTTGGATTCTTGACAAAATTTTAGGATAAGTCTTATAAGGGTTTCCTATACCTTTTTTCAACTGTTTCTTAGATATCTTGATTTTTTCAAAAATTTTGAAAGATGTAACCCTACTTTCAACACTGCTTGTCTTACTTATTTTTGACTGATTCTGCTTCTGGAGTAGACAGAAGCATAAGAACTATACTTTTGAGATACTCATTGACAATTGATTTATTGCATACATGGTGTTCAAAATTTGATGAACTATTAAACAATTTTCAAAGTTGAAAAACTTTGTTAATTCAAATGTGACACCCTGTATATTATTGGATGAATAGATGCAGCATTTAGTTATGCATCGTTTAGCTATAACATTACCTATACCTATTATCGACAATTTTCTTATTAATTCTAATTAATATTTTCTACTTTAATGTGATTTTTGACAGAAACTGAAATGTTTTTCAAAAATAAAATGAACCTAATTCAAACTACACAAATTCTATTTTATTAAAACAATGAAATAAAACAAGAAGATAACAAAATTGAGAGCATAATAAACATTTATAAGCTTATCCACAACCTGTGTATATATATATATATATATATATATATATATATATATATATATATATTGTAATACACGTTGTCCCTATGTTTAGGTGCTATATGTAATGTGCCCTTATTACGGTTTTAATTAAATGATTATTATTTACGCGCCTTCTGGTTTGGTAACCCAACGCGGTTTTATTTTGCCTCAGCTTTGCTCAATCGTGTTTATAATTTATTATAAACAGGGTGTGGTTCGTCTTAATTAGTGGGCTGACACTGTCACCTTAAATAAATATCTTAAAGCGGTTTAAAATGTATATTAAAGAAATTTAACAATATAAAAACTGGTAATAACAACTCAAAATGTATTTGTGCTTCTTGGTCCTGGCGGCTCCTCACACTCGTTCTCCTGGTGGGCGGCTATTTACTGTGTGCGTAGTCGCTTCTGTGAACAGAGATATTATTTTAATCTACTCCTTACCTAGTAGGTAAAATTTATGTTACGATCCTGTATTTACAGAAGCTGGTACCGTTGCTTTAAGTAGTTTTGTTCAACGTCGCCAGTGCAACGACCTCGGACGGAGAAAATCGATATCGTTCTCGACCTATACGCATGGCATAATTATTTATTCTTCAGTAACTCTGGAGCGCTGAAGCGAGTACGTCGTACTCCCAGGAAATAATACACGCGAAATGCGCGTATGCAAATGCGAGATCTCGGGACTATCTTTCTTTAATTATAACCGGTTTGATTAGGCAATTAGATTATTTATTTAACGGAATTAATTACGGATTTCTATACTAAGTCTAATTATCTACAATCAATCAAGGGAACAAAATACTTGATATTAAAACTACTCTAAAACGACTTTAATAGGTTTAAGGTAAATATTGGATAATTTACGTACTATCTAATTTATTTACAAACGATCTCACACTAGGTGTTTGCGATGGTTATATTGACTACCAATTTATACAACCGATTTCGGGTGTACTCTCCTGCGATTAAAGACACCGTGTGCGGTTATTGTGTTTGTCTGTATGTATTGTATGTATGAGTTTCGAGCGGGATCTCAGTAATACTCAGAAGACGTAGGCGACGGCCTGTCTTAACCGGATAGACTAAGAGAAAGGTCGCAGGTCTTTACAGCCCTGTAACAACCCTTCACCCTCAAGTGTTTGCGATGTGACGTCGGGGGTTACCCCTGCGTGGCACTCTAGGTGTTAGTGTACTTTGTATTTGCGAGTGACGTCGGGATCTACCCTACATGGCACTCTAGGTGTTAGTGTACTTGGTATAACTCCTGGAGACTCAGCCCGGCGTTATTTACGTTCTGTAGTGGTTGATTGTAAATTGTCAGATTTTATAACTTTACAACTTACGTGTCTATCAATGGCAGTACAGGATTAAACTTTAGGTTGCCCGGTGCGAGGTGGTGCGCGTTATCACACGATCGCGATGGACTCTTCGACGGTGGCTGGATATCGGCTTGACTTGAATCTACTTCGATTCATTAACCATTCTCTTACGGTTATTAGCAGGTCGGTGCTTACACGAAGCAATCGGTACGGTGGCGGCTGCTGGATATCGGCTTGACTTGAATCTACTTCGATTCATCATCCCTTCATTGACGCGCGTCGCGGGTTTTTAAAGGTGCATCTGTGGGCGGCTTCGCGGCTACCGTGCGGGGGATGCCGTTATGCGATTGGTTGTAATCGTTCTGACGTGCAAAAACTTACTGGTTTTTAGAAATACACGTCAGCTGTGATTAATAAATTATTCGTTGTGCAATATCGCGTAAACTTTTGAAATTTTAGATATAGGATGGTCCGCAAATAATTTATTCTAAAAAGCATACGTAAAGGACGCTGGTTCTTTACATACCATCCTTTCCTCTTCTAGTGGGAGATCCGTCCGCTTCACTGTCACCCTCACGCCATCGGGCATGATTATACTGACGCGACGGCGATTGCGTCGCTGGCGGCTGTTGAGGTACTCCGTGGGCGGTGCCATAAGGCGGGTCGGTTCGGGGACCTCCTGGATCTTTAGGTCCTGGATTCCGTCTGTGACCTCGGTTGTCCGGCGCAAATGTTCCGGTGTGGTTGGGGTCCTTGGTCTACCGTCGGTGTGAAGGCGCGGCGGTGACCAATACCATTCCGTTTCCATGTCGGATGGTCCTGGAGACGGTGTGCGGGGCGCAGGGGGCGAAGATTGTTCCCGGACTGGGGAATTTCGTCGCGTTACGAAGGCTGCTTCTAAGCCTTCAGTCCCAGGTAGGCGGTAGCGGTGTGGCTGCCAGGGCGAGATCCTTAACGGGAGCTTTCGGCGGATGCATTGTTTAAACGGGGCCATGTTGTGGGAGATAGCATTTCTGGTTTTATCCTTTGCTTTTATATGATTTCGAATACGCGGGTTTTTGATAGCCGTTAAATTTTCGCCGTTACCATTGGTAGTTGGTCTTGTCTGATCGGTGACGTCAGTCGCACTTCTCAAATCTTTTACATGCGCTTCTCCCGCGCTTTTCCTACTACCGGGTTCTCGGAGCTCGACAATTACGGGCGATTTTATTTTATACACGAGGTAAGGACCGGCATACTTTTTCGCTAATTTCGCGGAAAATTCTTTCGCTTTGCTGGACAGGTAATGTGTTTTACGATATACGAGATCTCCTTTGCGGGGGCGGTAGGCTCGGTGACGAAGGTTGTAATGATACCGTTGTACTTCAAAGGTCTTTGCTAATGAGTCTCTAGCAAGTTCTTGTAGATCTTTTAAATACTTCATGTGTTGTTCTTGATCAGCTGCGGTTACGGCGGTTTCTATTGTCGGCGGTTGTTTCTGGGTTGACCATGCCCTCGGTGGTTCTAATTCTCTACCGAGATTAAGTAAGGCTGGGGAGAAACCAGTTGATCCATGCTGTACGGTATTGATAGCGAATGCTATTTCAGGCAGGTGAGCGTCCCATTCTCGCTGGTTATTTCGCGTAAATTGTGCGATCATCGTCCCGATCACTTTATTGGTCCTTTCCACCGGGTTGGCATGTGGGGAGTATGGTGGAGTAGAACGATGGTTGATCCCATGATCCTTCAAGAACGTGCGGAATAATTTTCTTGTATACTGGGGGCCGTTATCGGAGATCAGGTGTCGGGGAATTCCAAAGCGATATATTACTTGTTCTTTTAACGCTTGGATAATCGGCGGACTGGTAGCGTTGCGGAGCGGTTTAAGTTCGACCCACTTAGTTAACCGGTCTTGGAAAACTAACAGGAATTTATATCCTTTCTTTGAACGCGGCAGCGGTCCGATAAGATCTGTACTTACATTGTTCCACGGTTGTCCAGGTCGCGAAAAGTACATTTCTCCTTGCGGCTTTTGTGTACTACCTTTATAAGTCTGACAACTTCTACACGCTTTTACGTATTTTATAACGTCCGATTTTATGGTGGGCCAGTAGTAATTGCGGTACATGCGGCATAGCGTTTTCGCAATTCCCAGGTGTCCTGCGGTGGGAGCATCGTGACATTCTTCCAGGATATCTCGGCGTTTTTCTAGTGGTATACAAATTTTCCAACTAGGATGGCTTCCCATCTCTTTTTCGGGTGTCGGATCAGGGAATGATTTAAATAGTTGTCCTTCATCTATTTTATATCTTAGGTGTTGATCAGGGTGTTCAAGGACTTGCTGTATCAAGTATTGATACCACGGACAGGTTATTTCTTCGGTTTCCTCCACCTCTAATGGAGACAGGTCGGCTTTTATTTCATAATCCTCGTGTAAGCCATGTATTCCACTCAAGCTTTCTTGGACGGAACTAACGGAGTCTTTCTTCGGATGATCTAATCTTCTCTCTGGTTTCTTTCGTGTAAACTGCGCTACGGTTTGTAGCCAAGTGGTCCACTCGCGGGCGGTTGTTTTGTTTTCAGGTTTCAGAGCCGGGGTAGTAAAAAGTTCCTGGTGTCCCTTTACCGGCGTCTGGAGTTTCCCGACCGCGGACAGGGGCAGTCGCGGGATAATACACCTTCTTTGCTGCATCTCGAGCAAAAAGCTTTAAACGGTTCTCGACACCTCTCTTTGAAGTGTCCGGTTTTTCCGCATCTCCAGCAGACGGTGGAGCGGTCGTACGGGGTGGTGATCAGTGTTGGAACGGTTGTAGTTGTAATGACTTCGCGAGGCCGGTGGGCTGGTGTGTCAGGAGCTGGCGTTAGACCACTAAAGTGTACCTTCTGGCGATTTGGACTGGGAGATGGCGAATTGGGTGGCCAACTCGAGAAGTTCGGTCAGGTCTTTGAAATCTCTCTGGCGGATGTAATATTTATATTCCACCCTCAGGTTGTCATACATACGTTGTAACTGTTCCTCTCTGGACATGTTTCCATGGCGGCGCATTAGGGTCAGGACGGCAGTCACGTATTCGGTGGCTTTTTCTCGGGGTTTTTGTAATCTATTGCGGATTTCCTCCTCCAGTTGAAATTGATGTCGCGGTGGTAAAAATTGTATTTTAAAACTGACCAAGAAATCTTTCCAGGTCGTCCAGGATTGTTGATGGTTTCTGTACCATAACAGGGTGTTTTCCTTTAATAATTCCGGAAGGGCGAGTAATAGATCACGGTCGGTGATGTTCTAGCAGGTTTGTAATTCCTCTACTCTTTCCAAGAAAGAAATCGGGTTGCTGATACCGTCGTATTTCACACCCCATTTGCGTATTCTATCGCAAATATCGGCGCGTCTGGTTCCGGTAATGTCTAGGTGTTCCCCAGCTGGTGGTGATGGTATCGGAGCGGCTAATGTTAGTATTTCTGGTGTTGGTGCGGTTACTTGTCCTTCTCCGGTGCGTAGGTATTTTATTATCCTGGCTCGAAGTGAATCTACATTTCCTCCGGTCTCTAGTTTATATTTCCTAGCCTCTGTTGCTAATTCATCCTTCTTGAGATGGTAAATCCATCCCACTCTGGTGTCAGCATCTTCAGAGTCCCTCGGTATACTCATCCTGTAACAGACAGATTAGTGTCTCTGGAAAACAAAAATATTTGATTACTGGTACTTCTGCGGTCCTTTTGGAATCTGTAAACGGAAAACTATTTAAGGTGTTCAGTGTTTTTCGAGCCCCACGTTGGGCGCCATATGTAATACACGTTGTCCCTATGTTTAGGTGCTGTATGTAATGTGCCCTTATTACGGTTTTAATTAAATGATTATTATTTACGCGCCTTCTGGTTTGGTAACCCAACGCGGTTTTATTTTGCCTCAGCTTTGCTCAATCGTGTTTATAATTTATTATAAACAGGGTGTGGTTCGTCTTAATTAGTGGGCTGACACTGTCACCTTAAATAAATATCTTAAAGCGGTTTAAAATGTATATTAAAGAAATTTAACAATATAAAAAACTGGTATTAATAACAACTCAAAATGCATTTGTGCTTCTTGGTCCTGGCGGCTCCTCACACTCGTTCTCCTGGTGGGCGGCTATTTACTGTGTGCGTAGTCGCTTCTGTGAACAGAGATATTATTTTAATCTACTCCTTACCTAGTAGGTAAAATTTATGTTACGGTCCTGTATTTACAGAAGCTGGTACCGTTGCTTTAAGCAGTTTTGTTCAACGGCGCCAGTGTAACGACCTCGGACGGAGAAAATCGATATAGTTCTCGGCCTATACGCATGGCATAATTATTTATTCTTCAGTAACTCTGGAGCGCTGAAGCAAGTATGTCGTACTCCCAGGAAATAACACACGCGAAATGCGCGTATGCAAATGCGAGATCTCGGGACTATCTTTCTTTAATTATAACCGGTTTGATTAGGCAATTAGATTATTTATTTAACGGAATTAATTACGGATTTCTATACTAAGTCTAATTATCTACAATCAATCAAGGGAACAAAATACTTGATATTAAAACTACTCTAAAACGACTTTAATAGGTTTAAGGTAAATATTGGATAATTTACGTATTATTAAATTTGTTCCTCAATTTCAACTGGTACACGAGCATTTCGTCCAGAATTTTTCTTTCCTTTTAAACTTCCATACTCTAACAAGTTACGATGAACGGTTCTAAACGTAGTATGATTTGGATGTCTTCTATTTGGAAATCTTTGTTCATAAAGTCGAGCAGCTTCTACGAGCATAGCAATTAGTATTACCATAACATAAATGCATATCGACCAGTTTTCGTTTGGAATAATTCATTTTTTCACAGTAATTAGACAAACAATGAATTACAAAACACGCCTAAATGCAACTATTTTAGCAAACATAAGATACGTAACTGTCAAGTGCAAAGCAATCTCTGATTTATTTAATTTGGTTATTACTGCATAATGTAGTCGTTTATGTTAATGCAAAATATTTCAAAAACGGGTGCCGAATCGAAAAAATACTAAGTATGATTTTATTTGTAGAATTAAATGTTGAATTTAACAAAAAAATATTTCTTCAAAAAAAGCAGGGGCGTGCGTTTTTTTTTACTTAGATTAACTTAAAATATTCTACGCCACTGAATGAAGTCAGTTGACTCAAACTCACGTGATTAATTGTATTTAACTAGGCATTTAGGTGTACCAAATCTCAGTGTAATATCTTTTGTAGTTTTTGAGGAATCTTAAAAAAAACCTTAAAAAAAGTATTTTTTAATCAACCTGTATCTCGGTTAGGAAGCATTTTCGGAAAAGCGTTTATGATCATTTTTGTCTTATTTTGAATCATAGAATTTCCAGTTTTCGTTTGTCGGTGATTTTAAAAAAAATATATATATATATATATATATATATATATATATATATATATATATATATATATATATATATATATATATATATATATATATACACACGCACACGCACACGCACGCGCAACACACACGCACACGCACACGGACACACACACACACATTATATATAATATATATAATATATAATATATAATATATATATATATATATATATATATATATATATATATATATATATATATATATATATATATATATATATACATAAATGTTAGAACCTAACGTGCCTGACTTTTATAATGTTAAAATTTATTTATTTATTTAAATATCATTTTGATACTTTGCATTGTGTTTAATTACACTAAAGAACTTGATTACATTCCGGCACAGAAAGTTATACATTTACCTTATGTTTATGTTATGATTTTGTAATTTTTTACCAAGGTGGATGTACAAAAGGAAAGCATAAGAAAACCATGTGCTGGCCACATCCGATTCTTTTCTTATCATAAGTTATATCTTCAAGTTCTTTTGCAATAAATTGTTTTAAATCATGATGCTCTAATATTACATAAATCGGTGCTTTGGATCTATGCTTGCTTGCTTGTTTTATTAAGTAATTGTACAGTCCTAATTTATGTACTTTTATTTCAGGAAGAACCAGAACCGCCTCAACCACCAGAAACTCCTGCAGTTGAAGGTAAATATACAAACCAACAAGATCAATTTACTTATTTTATGTTGTAGAAGCTCCCACCACTGAACCGCCTCTACCATCTGATCAGCCTGTACCTTCGGAGGAATCAGTTGCAACACCTGTTGATGGTTTAGTACCTACTACGGATGTTCCACCCACTGAAGGAGTTGAGGGTGCCCCACTTTCAGAAGCAGCAGAAAGTGGCCCACCAGGAGAAAACGTTCCTCCTGTTGATGGTACTCCCCCAGCAGAAGTTGCACCTGCCGCAGAAGGCACCACTGCTCCAGAAACAACTGTCGAAAGTGAGGTTATTTAATATTTCTGACTTCGATACTATTATTTTGTTTTAGTTCAACCTGCAGAAGGCGCTCCAGCATCAGATGGTAAGTAACGTAGAATATGCGAAACCATAATTAAATTTTGTTTAGCAGCGGTAGACGGTCAGCCAGCAGAAGGTGTACCTGCAACTCCAACAGAAGGTTGAAATAACTATTACTTAAATAAAAGTTAAATAAGAGTTGCGTATTATAGTTGCAACCTCAACAGAAGCCGGCAGTGTTTCTGCAGAAGGAGAGGTGCCTGCTACTTCAACAGCCCCAGAAGGAGAAACGGCTGCTGCTCCAACTGAGCAACCTGTAATAGATGTAGAACCACCTACCGTTATCGAACCACCTCCCGTTATCGAAGCACCTCCTGCCGTGGAGGTACCCGTTGAACCATCAGCGTCAGAAGTTCCACAGGCTGAAGCACCAGTTATGGTGCCTTCAGCAGTAGTAGAAGGTAAATATTTAATTAATATTTTGTTATATTTGTTTTATTGGTTTTAGCTGCTGCATAATATTCAAAAATGAAAATATTGTCATTTAACGTCTAAACACTTATGGACTACAACAGACCAGTGAATTTAATAAACGTCTTATTTTTATACCAGCTTATGTTAACCTAATCACATGTATAATTTATTGTTATTACATCTAGGCATTCTACAATTCATTGAAATAAAATTAATTGTTAAAAAAATGGTATTTATAGATGTAATCATACAACAGCGGAGGTCTGCATATAATCAAAATCACAAATATTTGGCTCAAATTGTGATTATTTTAAAATGCATTGCATTTAAAATGATTCAAATTAGCACTATTCATATATCATTTTGATGTGAAAAATATTCACGAAAACACAAGTAGATGCGGCCAAATGGTGACATTTTATAATTTATGGTTTGCTTTAATCAGTAGATGGATGAAGAGATGTTACATTGCATCACGGAATTAGCGCAGTTTCATAAACATTGTTTTCCAACCGCTCGAATAAGACAGTATGACAGTATTCCATACAGAAAAATTAACAAAGTATAATTCAGTTTCAGTAGCTTATGACTACAATAAAAGTAATATTTATATTATTTATGATGTTTATTGTTGTTTTAATACATCTATTGTTGTTTTAAGCACAGGAAACACAGACCATTGTGTTGAATACTTCAGGTTTCTTACCTTTTCTTAAACATTCGGTAGTGAAACTACTTTACTGCACTGATAAACTGATTTGTCTTCACTCTATCTCATAAAAATTTCACACTCATGCAAATATTATTGATGGTGACAAGTTGTTCACTGCATCTTGCTTAGCATGTTTAAGGTGCGCCAGCGGATCTATTTTTCTACAGATGAATGGATTAAGTGAGTTATATAAAAACTTTGCAGTAACAGAAATTCTGCCATTTCAATTTAATCTTCAATTGTTCAAGGATAACATGGCTTGCGAGATGATTTCTTCCTTGGAGAATCAAAACTTTCGACGTGATTTGGTTAAAACATTCTGGTCCTAAATTTGCGAAATTCTACTGTTGCATTTATAGGTCTCCTAATGACAGTAACTTTAAAAATTTCTTCAATTACCTTAGTTTGAAAGTTAACTGCCGCAGTTCCATGTTTCAATTCTGGGAGGTTCAAATGTGCTTAAATTGGATTAATTTTCAATTTTCAATCCTGCTGGTGATACTACAGAAATATTTGCTATTTCATGTGATCTCACACAAGTGATTTCTGAACCCACAAGAATCCCTGTTAACCCTAACCATACTTCACATCTTCTAGATCTCTTTCTCAAACCCACTTGTTCACAAAACTTCATTTCTTTTCCCTCTACGTCTATCTGATCATTGTCTAATAGAAATAACTTCTACTGTCTCTAATTCTTCTGTTATACGCAACACTGGTAGAACCTTGTGGTGTTAAGTCAGCTGAATGAAGTCATTTACAGGACTTCTTTTTAACCTATCCATGGTGTGAATGCGGTTTTAAGTCGCCCTTTTCTCCGGGAATTGCTCTTTCAGTAACCGAAGTCATCCTCATGGGCATGGAGTTATACATTCCCAAAAAACAAAAACGTATAGGTCATTCACGTTCCAACCCTGGTTCAATAAGGCCTGTGCTGATGCAATATCTTTGAAAAATAAATCATATGTTAAATGGAAATCTAATAAAGCGGTTAAGAGTCATGCAGACTTCGTTGGTGTTTGCAATACCTACAAGAGTGTTATCATTGATGCTAAACAGCTGTTTGAACAATGAAAATGCAATGAACTAGCTAAATTTTGTTTGGGCATTCGTAAATTTTGGTCTTTAGTTAAATTCAAAATAGTAAAAACTTTGGTATATCTTCATTTCCCCCCTGTGACGAATCTCTTGTTGTTGATTCTGTAGACAAAGTCAATTTATTTGCATCAATGTCTCAATGATTCTGGAAAAGATGTACCCCATGTCACCTCTTCTTCATACGCTATGAGACCAATACATTTACGGTACAATCTCCTAGAATCTATTATAAGTAGGCTTGATCTCAATAAGGTCACTGGCCCAAACAGTATCCCAACTATTTTCTAAAAGAAATGTTCCCCTGAACTAGTACCAGTCTTCTCTAAGCTCTATTCGATCTCTATGTCTTGTGGGGAATTTCCTTTGACATGGAAGTTAGCTAATGTTCAACCTATCCAGAAAAAAGGCGAGAAAGCGGATCCCTCGAGGTACCGATCAGTTTCCATCAGTTTCATTTTGTCTAAAATCATGGAAAAAGCCATCAATCATCAACTGCTCTTTTTCCTTAAAACTAACAAACTCCTTAGTTACCACCAGTATGGATTTAGGCAGTGTTCAGATGTAATATAGCCAGTTTCAGATGTCCTAACTATACTTCCAGGTGGTGTCCCCTTTTTTAATCCTTCGTGCATTCTGACCCTTTTAAAAATTATCATTGGTGGAAGCCAGCAGCACTGTGCAACATAAAATGGTAGTGTTTGTTCCTCGCTCACCACTAACAACGCAGCCAACTTGCGTTTGCCCTTTTTTGGAAACTACTTTCTGATTTCTTTTCTGCATAGTTGAGAAGCACAGTTCCTCGCAATTAAAAATGTTTTTCAACGATATTTTCATAAAGATCGAAAAAATCATAGACATTTTTTATGTTATGTCTGACCTTCTGGTTTACGCAGGGAAAGGTCAAGATTTCTTTTTATAAATCTGTAATTTACCACTTTTTACCGGCCATTTTCTTTACATGATTAAAGTTGTGCCTTCTTTGATTTTTCTTTGGAAGCTGATATGCCAATTATCGAACCTCTCTTGTTGTTGATCCAAACATATGCTCCTGCATTGTAACTATATGTTTTTTTCAAATCAGCCTCAACTTCTTCATCCGAAACTATTAGAGAACTTTTAATTTGTTTAACATCGTTAGATTTTTTGTTTAGCTTCAAACGGTGCCTGCGCAAAGTTGGCTTGTATCTTCAACAACATTCACTAAATTCGAAATCAGCGATAGCAGCGTGCATATCTCGCTCTGTCCATGTGTAATGTTCACTTTTCTTATTGTTTTTTTTTTCTCTTTGTTCCATCTAAAAACCAAATATTTTTTCTCAGGAAACTGACACACCCATTTTTCTAATCTACAATTTTTACTCTAAGATTTACCGAAAAATTACAAATACTACAATTTAAAACTGGCAAAACAGTGCTCTGTTTAACGAAATATATACATTTTTATTGCCTTAATGGCAAAATAATAACATACTTACATTTTAGGCTAAATAATTAAATCGTAAAACGTATAAATGCTCTTTTCACGTTCTTACTACACACATGTGCATTCACAGAACAACTGCTATTTTGTAAACGTTAGTCTGCTGGGTAGTGCTAGCGCTAACGGTCATGGTTTACAAGAAAACGCAAAGGTACAATGTGGAAGCCGGTATGATGATGGCAACTCTCCTGTACTAAATTCACATCATCTACGTTCTAAGGAATAAAAGCCAAATTATTGAAGGAGTAAGTCGTGTTGATACCCCCTGGGAGGACATACATTATCCACTTTAAAAACTTGAAACAAACGTAATAACCATGCGATTAAATAATCGACACACGTACGCTACGATTTACACTTGTATACCTAATTTCGTTAGTAACTTTTGTTTTACCACATATCAACAGATGGCATTAAAATGTTTGACGTTTGAGAATGTGGATCTTTATAATGGTGAATTATATTTTGTGTAATTTTTAACATTTTAGAATTATTTGTAATACTAATAATATATTGCCGTTGATCATAATACATGCCATAGAGATTGTCAAGAAAAACTAATTGTTTTGTAATTAACTACATGACAGTAGTTGTCAGTGTTATACTTTTTTGAATTTCGTTAACCAAATTCAAAAATTCAGAAATATGGTTTATTTAAAAGTAATGCACAAAATAACAGTTCCGCAGAAGATTGGTTACGGAGATAACACATAAGCACAGATTGAATGTGTTCGGCGAATTCACAAAAAATGTCCAAATGTGCCGCATAAATTACAAGTAGTAAAGTTGAAAAGCAATTTCGCGAGCTTTGACATGTGAAAGCTAAAAAAAGCACCTTCTAATGCAATAAATAATATCAAATTGGACGTAATGGTTTAGTTTGACAAGGGGCCACAATATTGGATGTTAGCTACTCATCGATTTTTCGAACATTAAAGGAAAATAAAATAATTCTCTACAAAATGACACCAAGTGAGGAGCTTACGGAATATGATTGTTGAAAGAACGTATTTTTGTGAACAAATGATGGTTATGTTACATAATAATGTTAGAACGTTTTGTTTTCTAATGAGTTCCCCTTTCAGTTCATAGACATGTTCATCGTGAAAATTGCCGCTACTGATCTACAGATAGTCCTGACTGGAAGAGAGAAGAACATACCCAATACCCTGAAAAGGTTAAAGTTTGGGCAAGGATAGTTGGAAACAATGTCATTGGTCCAATTTTGATTGATGACTATTGGGATGGAGAAAATTATTTAGCAATAATTCAAAATAATGGTTTCAACAAGATGGAGCACCGCCACATTATCTAGTCAATGTTCGGCAGTACCTCGACCATACATTTTCAAATCGGTGGATAGGGAGGCAAGGATCGATAGAACAGCCAGCACCTAATCTTACGCTAACAAACTTCATCTTATGGGGATATGTGAAAAGTATGGTATACAACACTAAATCATTAGATTTAGCTGACTTAAGAAAAAAAAGAACACTGGCGATTAGGTCAGTCACACCATAGATGTTGAACGTAAGAAGGCCGTTTTATTTAAAATTAGGGTGTTACCAAGAGGTACGAAGCGAACATTTTGAGCATCTCCTACATGATTATTCACGTTTTTTTTTTACATTATCAAGAATTAATCGCTATTGCTTATTAAGTTTTTAATGTAGTGTAACAAATTTCGTTAATCAGGTGATTTTATGTATTTTTTTAATCGTAATTTTTCTCAATACATTTGAAAACAACATTTTTAAATAACCCTACTTCCCATACATATATATATATATATATATATATATATATATATATATAGTTAGAAATTAATGAAGTGCGCTTATCAGAGGTTAACTTGAAAACATTGCCATCAGTCGATCTGTAGAAATTATAATATTAAAATTAAAAATAAAGTTAGGTTAAGTTTTAATTTTAAGGTTTTTTGCAAATTTATAGTGTTTATAGATTAAGTTGAGCTTAGAATAAATTATTAGTGTAATTAATAGGAGGTTTTCCTCATTTCCATGTAGTAATTTACTTTGTACAAGTCATTTAAACATAAAATTATGAAAATGGGGTTAACTACAAAAATTTCCTATGTGAAAAAGAATTTTCCTTTAAATTTAAGATATTTGAGTTTAAATAAATGTTTTCTAATTCAATTCTTCGTGCAGATCACGAATATGTATTTAGTTTAAATGTAGAAAGTAGGGTTTTTTTTAGATATAAGTAAATTTAGATTAAAATAAGTCAAATCGTACATTTTTGAACAGATATATGACACGTGATGTATCATTTTATGCGGAATCATGCACAGATTACAATTCTGTTTTCAAAATGTAAATCAGAAGCATATTAAGAAAGTTATAGCATAATTTATATTTTAGAGAAGTTTTCAAATTTATTTGAACCAATCACAGACTTAGTTACTTTGATTGTATTGAAAGAAAAAAATTGAAATTTTTGTAGCTAACAGGATAGTATATAAGAAATTGATCCTGAAACGATCTCTCTTTTCCATTTGTTTTTCAAAGTTTTAATTTTTATGACAAAAGGTCAAAGTGTTGTGTTTTGTGTTAACACGTAAGTTTCAAGTCACGTTTACTTTCGGAAATTTTGAAACGAGTTTAGTGAAGACCCGAGAATTCAGAGACAATTGTTCTTAACCTACAAAGTTAGGTTACCGATAATTGTCCATAATAGTAAAGTTTGTTACGATTCAAGTTTAACGTTTTTAAAATTCGGTTGTTGTATTTTTGTTTTGGTTATGTTTGTCGTAAATAAAAATTATTCAATTTTTCTGAATTGATGTTTATTTTCCTGGTGCGACATAATAATAAACGATATTCCATATCGGATTCTAAAAACAAAAGTGAATTAAAATTAAAGATTTACAACCTTAAATATAATTTTTAAACCGAAAATTATTTAAACATTTTAATACAACTTTTAAATATTATAATAAATAGCTCAGTGCTTGGTTGAAGTTATTTAAGCAAAATTTAAGTAACGATTACCACAAGAAAGTCACCATTTAACCAAAGTACGTTGATAAAAGTTGGAAGTACCTTCATACAGCAGCAATTGGAACAACGAATCAATAACATCGATCTGATACGGGAAGGAGCCCACCAAGTTTGCAGATGGAACCAGCCGAATGTATACATCTTTTTGAAAATAACGGTGTAAACATCTGTAAAACAATTAAATTTTTATTCATTTCAATTTTAATTGTAAATTTATTAGATTTACATTTTTAAGAATTTTCCATTTAACCATTTTGCTATTTTATTTCAGTTAAGACGCTACGCATGCGTTATTGTGCAAATTTTAATAAGGTCTATTTCACATACGAGCTATTTAATATTACGTGGAATTTACATAATAAAGAACTATTTAATGATTTCACTTGTACTTCTAAATGCAAATAAATTAAATTCATGTCAAAGTGTAAATTACTTTTATTTTATTTTTCCAACAAATCTAATTGAACTCTATTCCCTATATGAGATAAAATACAATTTACATATTTAAATTGAATCCTATCCCTATTATATTTAAACATTACATAAATAATTATTTTATATTTAGCCATTACAGTGTATATATATATATATATATATATATATATATATAAAGTTTAGGGGAAGTAACGACCGTAATTATTATAAAAATATGGTATCGGGATGCGGTCTAGTTAAAAATGAAAATGACTTTATTTAATTCAAGCTTTCGAAATACTTTATTTCTTCATCAGGAATCTGTGTAAAATGAACATAAGTGAGAAATAGTCTATTAACATCATAAAGACTACTTACTAAATGCGAGAATTATAAACTAACTAACATTATTGTACAGAAAAATTGATGAATATAATGTTCTGATTACAATTTAAAATCACAACTTAAAAAGACAGTTTTTGAAGTATTTCAAAATTTTTTTAAAATTGACATATATACCTACTGCGTTACAAACTAAAATTCTTAGAAGATATGATTTATGAAACCTGTTGTACTGAATCAATTCAAATTAGTACTCAGAATATATGAATAAATGTTGCTTAGATTATCTAGACCGGTTTTGTAATTTAAAGTATCTTGAGTACTGAAAATGTGAGTCATTCAAGGAAAAGTCTGCTTCTATAATTAATTTCTGTGATAATCTAAGCAACATTTATTCATATATTCTGAGTACTAATTTGAATCGTACGTTTTGATAATAAACTGTGAAATTGGGTGCATTTACATGTTTAAATTACGGTTTACCAATTTCGGGTGACCACGTATATATTTAATGATTAAGTATTCTCCTTTTGCATTCATATCTAATAGTTCCTAGGATAGTAGACGAAGATGATCAAGTGGTTTCGGAGTTTTATCTGTCTTGAGATATACTGCCTTAAAGAGTTCCGTGGATCTTAATCTCTTGCCTTTTTTAATTAACTGTGCTACATCATTTTCGTCACTTAGAGTCGTGAGAGAGAGAGAAAACTCTCTAGAAGAGCAGCTCGACCGGCCCGCTTATAATATTACACCTTGACTGGAATAATGTTATAAGTCTAGCTATACTAAGTGGGTATGATCACGCCATTATACATCTGGAAATGATACTGGAAACTGTCGAAGAGATTGCAGGACTCTACGAACCCATCTGAGTTCGTAATGTAGCTCTTCGACATGTGGTCTTTCCTAGCGATCGAGACAGGCATAGTAAGTATAACTATTGACACAGCTCTTCTTCAACTTGTGCTTTCTTTCCAGAAAAACGTCTTCCTCAACAGTGTGGCCGTAAACCAGACAGACCCAGACTAACTGACTGGGCGCGTCGACTACTATACAGACAGACAGACAGCAAATATACAGACAGACTGATAGACAGATAGACACCACACGATGTATATGCTCAAATATATCAATGTTGATGTGATGGTATACCATCATATACCACTGATGAACATCTGTTAATCCTCTAGAGGCGCATCTGCAGACGTTACGGTTGAATGCTTCATGTGTGGCGTTGGAATTAACCGATGGCAACCATCGGACACTCCGCTAAACGAACATCTCCGATGGGCACCACACTGCACGTACGCTCAATTACTTACATCACGTCCACGCAGGTATAATGGTACAGAAGTGGAAAGGACCTTTTGCACTTGTACCAAATGAAAATGTTTTATTCCTAGAGAAAAGCATATATCTGAATCATAAACTGATTACATTTGTAAATACAACAAATAAATATATTAACATATCATTTTCTATTTTAAAGCTTTTATTCAACTCACTTTGTCTGTCCGGTTCAAATCTTGTAATTGAATTTTCAACAACTTCCTGATCTCCGATTGAGCTGAAATTTGGCATACATGCGTATTCTTGATGACAATACACGAATATGTGTTTTTGTTTTGACTTTTGCGGCCAAATTTGGTCGAAATTTTTTATTATAAAGCTAGGGCCTTGAATTTTTTGACTTAAGCTTTTCCCATAATATCATGCACAAAAATATGCGACAAGGTGGGTTTCAAGGTGAGGGGGCTGCATTGCAGCCAAATTTGGCCAAACATGGTCGACATTTTTGGTTATAAAGCTAGGGCCTTGAAATTCAGGACTTAAGCTTTTAGCATTAGACCATGCACAAAAATATACAAGTTGAGTTCAAGATCAAGGGGCTGCGCCCGGGGGGCTCAAAGTATTGTGTTCGGTCAAAAAAAATCAACTATTTTCCGATCTCCGGTTGAGCTGAATTTCGGCATACATGTGTATATTGGCCAAGTAAGTTCGAAATTTTTGTTTATAAAACCAGGGTCTTGAAAAATTGAGTTTCTTTCTTTGTTGGAACTTACACCCAAGCGACTAAAAAGTAGAAAATAAAAATAAGTAAAAAAAAACATTTTTAAAAACGCTTTTATTTCCAAATGTACTAAAAAGAATAAAATAATTTTTTTATCTACCCAGTAACATCAAAAAATGTGACTACAAATAAAAGTGTGTGGCACACATGATATCTTATACTTATAACAAAGCGTATCAACACCTATATTCAAACAATGAAGTGCATTGCACTACAAAGAGCGCCCCACACTTTTATTTTTAGTCACAAAAATTTTTGATGTTACTGGGTAGGTACATAAAAAAATTACTTTATTCTTTTTAGTACATTTAGAAATAAAAGAGTCTTTTAAACATGTTTTTTTTACTTATTTTTATTTTCTATTGTGTTTATTGTTAAAAGTGTGACATCAGATAATTCAAATACCTCTTTGAGCTGGCCTTGGAGTGAAATATAGATATGTGTATACATAGGACTCACAACTGGCCTTGAGCATGTGGAACCTTGAATAAGTGTAAGGTACGAACGACCTATATATTTTGAGGTACGACCTTAGAGGAGTGGTCCACACGAATGACCTCGCAATTGTGTGACCTTGGTCAAGTGGGGCTTTGAGAATGTGTGGAGCTTAAGAATGTGGGACCTTGGAATTGTGGTATGTTCCAAAAGTCTCCAATCTTACCTACTAGTGCTCATGTACGGAGCATAAGTCAGTTTAAAAATGTCATTTTACTACACTCCAAAATTCACAACTTTTCTCCCATTTAACCGAAACTCTATACCTTACCGTTTCCGAAATCCCCATAGTGGCCCTCCTTATCTTGGACTCGTATACACCTGGCTACAAAGAATAATATTTCGGTTCTTTTTCAATCTTTTATGATTTCAATGATGAGATTTTCTGTTTGTAGGCCCAAATGATAGAGAAAAACTAATTTAAACATAAAAAACATAACTTTGAAAAACACAATCTATTTTCTTTTTTACATAATTGACAGTTATATTTACCTTTTTTAGGCCAAAGCCTTTTTGATATTTTGATTATATTTTATTACATTTTATTTGTTGTTCATTTTTAACACCCCTTCTCAATAAGTAAAATGTTAAGAGTGTTACAAAATTACAAGTTAAACAGACTTGAAAAACAATAACTTAATATCTCAAATTATGCTTTAAATTTGACTTACAATTTGCAAAACTTTATTTGAAACAAAAATATCAAAGAAGAAAAATATTGATAAAAACTATTAACTCATTTGACCTGCTTTTTTTTTTTTTTTTAAATGCTAACCAAAATATCGATCTACAATGTTCTTTAAATTTTGCCGTGGATAGAGGTTTGGTCAACATATCTGCACTTTGTTTCTCGGTAGGTACATACTTCAACAACACTTCATTTTTCATAACCAAGTCCTTCACAAAATGAAATCGGATGTCCACATGTTTAAGTCTTTTGCGATTATCAGGCACACTTGCTATAGCTAAAGCTGACTGATTATCACAATAGGCTATAATTTTATCATCTTGACTGTTCCACAAAAAAAAATCACTTAGAATTTGTCGCATCCAGACAGCTTCACTTGTAGCTAACGACAGGGAGATATACTCTGACTCTGTTGACGACAATGAGACAGCCACTTGCTTTCTGGAAGTCCATGACACACAATTTCCAAAACATTTGACAAAAAAACCTGATGTTGATTTTCTGTCTTCTTTGTCTCCTGCCCAGTCCGCATCAGAATATATTTCAAGACTTGGCGACACATTTTCTCTCTTGTAAGTGAGACAATACTCCAAAGTTCCGGCCACATATCTTAATATACGCTTTAATGCTTGCCAAAGCTCTTGTGTGGCACAACTTTGAAAACGACTTAATATAGAGACTGCAACACACAAATCAGGACGTGTTCCCAGAACAGCGTACATTAAACTACCAATCAGTTGGCGACATCTATGCTCAATTTCTTTACTTTCTGATTTTGGTGCACGTAAATTTTCAAAATCTTTTTGAGGATCTATAGGAGTGGATATGGATTTGCAATTTTGCATATTATATTCATTTAGTACTTTTCTAAGGTAAGTAGCTTGACTTAATTTTATTTCACCTTTATTTACATTATGACTTATTTCAATTCCGAGATAGTTCTTTATCTCCCCCAGATCTTTTGTTTTAAATGATTTTGCGATTTTCTTCTTCAGATTATTAATTTGAGATTCGTTTGAACCCACAATAACGATATCGTCCACAAATATAAGTAAATAAATCACATCCTTATCAAACTTTTTTATATACAGACAATAATCAGCTTTTGACCTTTTAAAATTTAAATTTTTCATCAGTCCGTCAAAAGTGTCATTCCAGGTTTTAGGGCTTCTTCTTAAACCATAGATAGCATTTTTTAACTTAAAGACTGTATCCTTTTCATCCTTTAACCCTTCTGGTTTTTCTAAATAAACTTCTTCTTGTATATTACCATTTAAAAATGCACTGCAAATATCCATTTGATGTGTAAAATTTTTATTTTTATTTGCTACTGCCATTAAAATTCTAAACGTTTGTAACGCAGCTACTGGTGCATAGATTTCATTTAATTTTGAGCTTGTGGTCTGCTGGAAACCACGGGCTACCATGCGTACCTTGTAGCTATCGGGCTTTTTACGAAACACCCACTTGCTCTGAATCACTTCTTTATGTTTTGGACGAGGGACCTCCTCCCAGACTTTATTCTCTGTCACTGCATCAATTTCAGCTTGAATTGCTGTTTTCCATTCAGACGCTTGATCAGATAACATTGCTTCTTTAAAGCTCGATGGACATTCAAAACACACAAACAAACTCTCATTAGTGCTACTTTCTTCTAACTTTTCGGTTAAGTTTGATAGGTCCATTTCACATTCTTCAAGTCCTGGAGGTGGTTTTAAGTTTCCTCGACTTCTCAAAAAATACTCATGAGATGTAGGACCTGTTTCAGAATCACTCGTCTCTTCATAAATGGAATCATCCGTCCCAGAATGATCTTCAATTAACGTGTCCTTATGGGAGTCTTCTTCTTCAGTAGTTACCACTGGTTCAACTTCTGGAATAGTAATAATTAACTGTTCATCTTTATTTGACTCTTCTATACCATGTTTATCAACTGTACACTCAAAGAACTCAGCGTCTCTACTAATTGTAATTTTCTTTGTATTTTCATCAATAAATCTAAAAGCTTTTGAGTTTTCACCATATCCCATAAACAGTAGTTTTTTTGATTTTGCATCCCACTTCTTTCTTTTTGGGAAGGACATGAACCATGGCTTTACAACCAAATATTCTTAAATTACTTAAGTTGGGTTTTTACCTGACCAAGCTTCTTCTGGAGTCTTTCCTTTTACAGTTATAGTTGGACTTCTATTTTTCAAATATACTGCAGTTAGGACAGCTTCCGCCCAATATTCTTTTGGTAATTTTGCATCAAATAACATAGTACGAGCCTTCTCTGTAATAGATCTTATATTACGTTCGCTTAAACCATTTTGTTGAGGTGTATAGGGGGCAGACAGTTGATGCTTTATTCCGTTTGCTTTTAAAAATGTAAGCATTTTTGAATTGACCAGTTCTGAACCATTGTCTGAGCGAATTTATTTTAACTTCTTACCAGTTTCATTTTCGGCCATGTTTTTAAAATCTATAAAATGCTGAACTGTTTCAGACTTATGTTTCATAATATATGCAAATGATTTTCTCGAAAAATCGTCTACTATTACCAAATAGTAATAAGCTCCACCAATGCTAGGTGTTTCCATAGGACATACATCCATATGCACTAGTTCAAGTAGTTCTTTTGTTTTACTTTCACTTTTTGGGAACGGCATTCTGCTATGCTTTCCCTCTAAACAAACTTCACATTGTGATTTTTCTATTTCAAAATTTTCAATTCCATCAACCATTGATTTAATGTTTCATACCACTTCTTGATAAATGACCTAGTCTACGATGCCATAAACTTGAATCTTTTACAGCAGCATAAGAAAATTGTTCTTTATTATCTTCATTTTTTACTTTAAGTTCTTGATTTTGATCCAGTTTATAAATACCATTAAACACTGAGGCTGTGGCTATCAATTCACCATCTTGATCGGTTATTATTCCACCTTGTTGATTGAAAACTACTGTCAAACCTTTTTCCACCATCCGTTTCACTGATAGCAAATTTGCAGTTAACTGGGGTACGTACAGGACATCTTGAACTTCAACTTTTGAAATTGTTTTATTTACAATTACTTCAATTGGAATGCTACCTTTTTCTTTTACTTTCAAGCTTGCACCATTTGCCATAGAAATATTTGTGTTTTCTTCACAAACTGATTTATTTACCATATTTTGCATATTATTTGTAACATGAGTGGAGGCACACGAATCAATATACCACCCATCAAATTTTGTCTCATTTGTCATGCAGACTGCATGAAACGCTTTATTTTTTGACTGATCATCTTTTTTATGAATTTTTTTAAAAGAATTTTGGCCTTCTTTTTGCCTATATCTACAATCTTTTGCGTAATGATTTGAATGGTTACAAATATAACAATTTGGTCGTGACTTGTTAAAATTATTATTAGTGTTATAATTTTTGTACCTTCTATTTCCTTTAGAGAAAAAAGCAGCTTCTGAATCTTTTATACTTTATACGTCTTGTAAAAGTTTGACCTTAATTGAATCACTAGTAATTGGAATACCTGAACTTTCAATACCCATTATCATAGGAGAGTATTCTGAAGGTAAACCGGCTAATAGAAGTGTACCTATCCATTCATCATCCACCTTAAAACCAATTTGACTTAACTTGTGAGCTGTTGTAATAATTTTATTTACATATTCTTCTACGTTTTTAAACTGATCCATTCTAGTTGTAACTAAGGTTCTAAGTAGACCAACTTTTCTGGTTAGACCTTTATCTTCAAATACGCTCTCGAGTTTTTCATACATCTCGTGTGCTGATGTACAGGAACTAACATGAGTATAATTTATTGGATCAATACATAATATAATTTTAGATTTTGCCATACGATCGTATTTAGCTAATGTTTCATTAATTTTACCGTCCACTCCAGGGGTGATTGGTTTTTCAACTACTTCCCATGAATCATCTAATTCCAAGGAAGCTTTCATTGCAATTTTCCAGTTTGTAAAATTTTCTCTACCACTCAGTTTTTCGATGCTTGGTATCGAAACTGAAGCCATTTTTTTTTTGCACACAACAACTTATATAAACCAAAAGTTTTATACACTTAAACGGTCAAAGGCCCATCCATAACCTGATGAGCTTTTCTGTTTGTAGGCCCAAATGATAGAGAAAAACTAATTTAAACATAAAAAACATAACTTTGAAAAACACGATCTATTTTCTTTTTTACATAATTGACAGTTATATTTACCTTTTTTAGGCCAAAGCCTTTTTGATATTTTGATTATATTTTATTACATTTAATTTGTTGTTCATTTTTAACATTCAACATCCTGAGTGAAAATTTTACATTGTTTTCATAAAATGTGAAATGATTCAATTTTAACTAATTGGTTTTAATTTATAAAGATAACATTCATTAACTAAGCTTTACTTTTATTGTTATCACATTTCTGTTCGTGTAAATGAACTTTGATAATTACACAACAAATTCCCTTTTCCCTTCATCGGGACGCTCCAGCTAGCTTAACAATGTGTTAAATATGTAATTAAAAACTTATAATAATGTTAAATGGTTATTGTTACCATTCATCAAAATTATCCTCAATCTGGGTTTATTAATTACCGGTACTTTGCAATTAATTTTTTCAGTATTTACACACGCAATGTTTATATAAGCTTTTAAGATTTGTAATAGTCAATAATAAAAATGAATCAAAAGTGATAATATTTAATTAAGTCAAATCCTAAATGCAGACTGTTTTGTTTCCAGTATTATATAAAAATGATTCTAATTCTGTTAGTATATTCTTAATATTAACATGCAAAAACAATCCTTTACAAATGATCGACGAAATACATTTTCGTTCAGCATTTGTATCTAAACATAAATTTAAAAATAAATAAAACACACTAATTTTTCGTTTATTTATACTACCAAAAGGTACTTACTTGTTATCACTTCGTTCGAACTGGTGATGTAATGCTTGCTGTTTGTGTATTTGTTGGGGATGAATGCAATTCTAATTTTCTTTCATCAGTTAATGATTTTAGTAAATGATTGCTCGATATATTTACACTATACAGTGTTTGCTTAATTGTTCCGTTTTAACTACAAACGGCGTGCGCACCAAACTGCAAGCGAGCTACGAAAGACCATTCTTTTAATCATCAATCTTTTTGTTTATTATATTTTCTATATCGATCTATTAACTGGGTCGATTGTCTTATTGTACATTTATCACTCGCTATCAAAACATCAACTTGGAACACTTTCAATACGCACTGTTGTAGATTATTACGCAATCTTTTATTATCGCCAACTTGACAAGATTTACACTTTTAATTCTTTTTAGCTTTTCGTCGCATTAATAAGGAAAATATCACTTATATTTCTTTATTACTATATCAACTGAATTTTCACAATTTAAATTGCAGCATAACTTAAGCTGCAGTTTTCAACCGTTTGGTTACTTTCAATTCAACTCTGATCGCTTACTTAATGCGACTCCTTCTAATCGCTTACTTCATGCGACTGATTAACAAATACACATCATTATAACAGCGTTTCTACTTGCTTCCTTTTACAAAACAATCTACCCGCAAATTACCGCGTATATTTAAAAGCTTTCCAATGTACTATGCAAATACTCATCGAAACAAGATATATATATATATATATATATATATATGCAGGGTGTGGCGCGAAGAGTTTTGATTAAAAGTAATGGCGGATACAGTTATGTTAAAAATCTGAAATTACGAAGATGTAGGTTTTGGATGACGCTGAGTTTAAATATAATATTGTCCTAAATGTGACACTTCCGGTTATACCGGAAGTATGCATCAACTTTGTTTTTTTAAATGGAACCTAATAGTTTTCATCCTCTTGGGTCTTCATTAAAAACCATTCACAGAATTCTACTCTTCGAGGAAAATCACCTAATTGTACGTGTTGCACCAAATGATATGAAAATGGTTTCCGTTTGTGTTTTTTTTTAATACGATGAATTGTTCTCGTCTACCAAGTAAGATCTGTCTCACAATCTCTAAAGGAGGCGTTTGGAGAGGCCGTAAAATAACCCAAAACATTAATTTCGTTTATGTCACTGTCCACTAGTGGTTTATTTTTATTAATTTTTATCTTAAATTGACCAAATTGACGGCAGTTTTTAAGCAATCTTCTTACAATATCACCAGTTGCATTTGGTCGATTTGGATATCTTTCTGCAAAAACACGGCAAGTCCATTCAACAATTCTATTACACTCGCCATAAATAATAATAAGATTTAAAAAACCATCATTAGTAAATCCTACATTTGCCAATATTTTCTATGAAATACAAACTGGTAAAGAAAACTGTCAAAACAACAAACAATTAACGTTCTATCAAATCTTTGACAGCCATGGCCTACCGTTTACTAATGTTGAAATAATTAAGTGTTGTTATGTTTTAACCAAGATAATGAAATATCTCAAAAGTGGTTGGATTTAGGTATAGGGAATACCGATACCTGTAAAAAATACAGCGGAAGATGTTACGACAAAGGAAGATATGATTCAGAGAGTCTTACTTGCTTTTAATTCTCTAACACCCTACCATATTTCCAGAATTACAAGACATAACTTAATGAAAAGGGTTCATAAATGTTTAGAAGTATATGGTGCTAATTTTGAACACTTCTTATAAAACTTTATTTGTTTAATATTACATTTAGTTATTTTTGTTTGTAAGTTATCTAATTAAATTGATACAAAATACCTAATCAACGTTTTTAATGATACCCACAATTAATAATTCTTTCAGGCTATTGGTTACTTTTCAGAATTAATAACTTGTGAAAAAATAACAAAATATCACCTTAAATAATGGAAATCATGGCCTACCCTTACTAATGTTGAAATAATTAAGTGTTATGTTTTAACTAAGATAATGAAATATCTCAAAAGTGGTTGAATTTAGGTATAGGGAATACTGATACCAAACGAATTGGCTTGAAAAAATACAGCGGAAAATGTAATAAAATACAGGGTGTTCTATTTAAAGTAAGCAACTTATAAATGATTTAAGTTGTGCATGTTGGCGGCTAAGTTTAAAACACCCTGTATGAAATATCAATGAGATGGATATATTGAGTTAACGGGCAAGCGCTTGTTGTTTATTGGTAACAATTCCACGTCACTAGCTTCGTTATTAATGGAGATATCGATTTTTAACATAACTGTATCCGCATATATATATATATATATATATATATATATATATATATATATATATATATATATATATATATATATATATATATATATATATATATATATATATAATTGGGATGTTTTAATATTAATATCAATATGGGGATAGAGTTCTATTTGTTGGGAAATTAAACATAAATATAATTTATTCTTTGGTGCGTATTTAATGTTTTTATAATGTAAATTGAATTGAATTAAATTGTTGTAAAAAAAAGTTGTAAAATTTTTAAATTAATATCACATTTCTTTTTAGCATTCGAATGGAATATCAATTATTAATATGTCACAGCAGGAATAAAATATCAATTGGGAAAAAAAAATGAATAAATTTTATTTACGATAACGTAACCACAAATAAATTACAACAACCGAACTTTTAAACACGACAAACATAAATCGTAACAACTGTTAAATTTAAATCGTAATAAACTTTACGAACAAGGAAATTTATCGGTAACCTAACTTTATTTTAAGAAATGTAGGTTAATAACAATTGTTTCTGAACTTTTCGTCTCTTCGTTAAACTCGTATTAAAATTTCCCGATAATAAACGTGGTTATTTAACTTACTTGTTAACACAAACACCACACTTTGTCAATAAAAATTTAACTTTGCAAAACAAATTGAAGAAGAAGAGAGAGAGTCTGTTCAGGAACAATTCCTTATATACCCTTCTGTTAGTTACAACAATTTCAATTTTTTTCTAAAAATGCAAACAACGTAACCAAGTCTGTGATTGGTCAAAATAAATTCGAAAAAATTATAAATTATGCAATAACTTTCTTATTAAGCTACGGATTTAAATTTTAAAAACGGAAATGAAATCTGTGCAAGATTCCGCACAATATGATATCCTCTGTTAAAAATTTTACGAATTGATTTATTCTAAACTAAATTTGCTTATATCTAAAAAGTCTTACTTTCTACACTTACACTAACTACATATTCGTGATCTGCACGAAAATTTGAATTAGAAAACATTTATTATATGTCCAAAATCTTAAATTTAGAGGAAAATTCTGTTTAGCATATGAAATTTGTATAGTTAACCCCATTTCACTAAATTTATGTTCAAATGACTGGTATTCACACAACTTATAAAATCTGTCTTTAATATTTTCAATGTTCACTTTACTTGTATCGTTTAAATTTTAGTCACTTTAACAATCCATATTGTTTAACACATTTCTTCAAAAATCTTACACAAAAATGTATCTGCATGTAGATATGTTTATGTTGAATTGTTATGTACATTGTGCTTAATGTTTACTATGCACTACTTTTTCTGTCGCACATACACTTTCATTAATATTGTGAGTAATAATTAAATCATGTTCGTACTGTAACCCTTTCTCAAATTTTTACATCTTTCCTGCATTTTACCTAACTTAGCATATGTCCCTATTATAATCATAACTCTAAACAGTGTGTTAAATACCTGTAGAAACAATATCTACGAACTTAATCGTACTTATAGATATAACTTTATTTAACCTTCCTGACATGTTCTTATGTAGCACAATAATTTTTATGACTGAACCAACTTGTACAAATCTTATTAAGCCTGTTTCATCAAAACAAATCCACCTTCTTTCAATCGTTTACCAAAATACTTCAAATAATTGCATTGTAAATGTACCGTAATTGAACTCAAATTGTTCTATATAGAAATTACAAGCTTAAACTCTCAAATCCCTAATAAAATACTTATCTTTTTTGGGATTTTTTAATGGTGTGTTTGAAAAATTTGACAAAATTGTTTACTACATCTTTAACAATTTTTAACAAACGTTACTACTGACGAAGATAACTGTAAGTATTATCGAAACGTTTAGATTGTATAATTTAAAGTACACCATTAAAAAATCCCAAAAATAAGTATTATTATATTTAATGTGAAAGTTTACATTTTCATATTTCAAATCCTGTCTTAATTTTATCTAACATCTCAATATAAATATATATATATATATATATATATATATATATATATATTTAAGTATTTCATGAATACGTTTAATTGTAATATTGTTCTGTCAAAATTGACAAAACAAAAGTTAACGTTTATTATTAGTTAAAATTGAAAGAAATTCTGATTTAAATTTAATACTTGTGAAATCTAATGAATATATATATATATATATATATATATATATATATATATATATATATATATATATATATATAAGATTTACATGCAAGTAGAGAAACCGTAACTAAGTATAATTCTTGCATGCGCGTTGTTGAGTAAGTAAACATTACTCACAAACTTGGTAGTATGAAAAAAATGCGGTTGGCAAAGGATACCTATTATAAATCACTGTATGATTTTTCTGCTAGGTAATAAAAAATTTCCGTTGAATAGTAACTGCTTACACTACCGGCACCATCTTTTAAAGCGCATTAAAAGTAAACTTGCATGCACACTTGCTTTGTTATTCCTCGTAAATGTTTAAAAAATTAAAGATTAGTGCATATACTGAGATTACATATTCAAATCAATGTGGAATTAGAATGGTACTTTCTGATCACGATTGTTATTGTACTTAGTGTCAGTATTTCATTAGTTAACGCAGTTTAAACTAACTGCTGATTAATAACAAATTGTTACCAAGTGAACTAACTAGTGGTTGTATTAATCGACTGATTAATTTTAGGGCTGATTTTAAAATTAATACGCCACGATGGATAAGCATATCTCTCTTGACCTGTTTTAGGTTACATTGTTTGTCAAAACAGTAAACAGATGAAAAACAAAAACGTATAATTAAATAATAACTATTGAAAAATTAAGGAGACAAAATGTAGGACACCTATTGTTCAATAAAATATAGGTAATCAATTCCAGTCGTATACACAGTTTCTAATATCTTGTCAACTAGTTGTTGCATTTCTTTTTTTCTAGTACACTCACTGTTTAATATTGTTTTAATTAGATCTTCTTTATCTATCGCTTCCCCTCCGGTTTGATTCTGAACTTTGGAAATAATGACATTTACACTTGCAGGTTTCGTCAAATACTCAATTGGAAGCCGGCACACTAAATCAGAAATAACTCTACTAAGAATTTGTGATGTCGTTCCTGCAAATTGTATAGCTTCGTTAACAGTTTCGCTTAATATAGTGCTTGGTGTCGGACTATCTCTATTTTTCTACAATTAATGTTATAATTAATAAAAAAATATGCTTGTTTGTAACGTACTTCTGGTTTTGTCAAGGAAATTATTTTTTCTGAAGTGACTTCAATTATATTTCGTTCTTCATCTGTTGGTTCTAGCGGTAAAAGTGTACTTAATTGTTCAGTCATTTCTTCAATGTTAGTACATTGTAATGTACTTGTTATATTTTCGTCAACCAGACCTTCTTTTGCAAATTGTGACAAATTATCTGCACTTTTAAGAGAGTTAAGCATATCAACTATCAATGATTTCGTTGTATCGTGCGATGCGCTTAAATAATAAAAATTGAGTATTAGGTACCTATGTTAATTTAAAATAAATTATCTTCATACAAACAAGGAACCTCTTCTGGTTTTAATCGGAAACCCTTCGGTTTCTGTTTTTGTTCATTAGATGTGTAGATTGGAAAATAAAACTCGTCGTCGTCTTCTTCCTCTACCTTTTTAATCTCAATTACGGGTTTCGGCACAGGTATGTCTTTCCTTGTAAGGTGGTCGATTTCGTCTTCTATTGCCTATAAAGAGGAACAACTGAATATCAGTAAATGAATTAAATATAAGATAAACCTGGATTTCTTTATTTTGCTTTTTTATTATTTCATTTAGTCTATTTATCTCATTGTCGTATGATTTGATGTTTTCTTCATCAATTTGAAGTTTGTTTGTCAAACGGTGTGCATTTTGGTGGTTTACATCTAACTTTAACTCACATTTTTCTTTCTTAAGCATGGCGAATAAGTTTAAGTTATATGTATATCGATTAAGGGTATTAACCAAGTTTTTTTGCTTATCTTCACATATCCTCTAAAAAAAATCTAAGTATTTACTTCCATTACAAAATAAATCGTACATCCCACATATTCATTTCGTCCTTGCACATAGCACTTATTTGCGCTTGAGATAAACGGTAATCGAATACCATTTTTTTCATTTTTAATTCTTCCAAATTATCTAACGTTAAATTTTTTCCAAATGACTTTTGTTTTATATTCATATCAATAATTTCATGTATATCAATTACTTGGCCAAATTTTAAAATCATTATCTCTTTAAGTTGTGATTTAATGTGAACGAGTTTCTTTTTCATAAATAGACAATCTGTATTCATTCTAGTCATATGTGCAATGTTGTTTCTAAAAATTAAATATAACTTAAGTAATTATAAGATAACCGATACATACTTATGTTTTGATTTTTGAGCCAAAGTTTCATTATACAATGCAGCAACTCGTTTGTATAATTGTGTTAGTACAGTTTTAGAAAACACTAAGACATCTCCTACTTTGTTAGATTGATTCAATGATAACAAGTGTTGTAATTGCCTCAAATTAAGTCCTACTGTAGTCAAAACCAAATTTAGTTTTTTTTGTTTCTCACGCTTAAACATAATACTAAATAAACCTATTAAGCAAGGTGTTTACATGGATACCTGATAAACTTCTAATTCTTTTTGGGACTCTCTTGTATAATTATCAGTTACCTTCATTTTTTTACTTTTTGCTTGAATCTCTTTAACTAATACATCTATAGCGATCTTTTCGTCTCTTATTGCTAACTCCACAAGATGTCTAAAAAGAAAGCATTAATTCTAATAATAATAATTAGTACACGTACAGGGTGGCCCATTTATGCACACACACACACGCACGCACGCACGCACGCACGCACGCACGCACGCACGCACGCACGCACGCACGCACGCACGCACGCACGCACGCACGCACGCACGCACGCACGCACGCACGCACGCACGCACGCACGCACGCACGCACGCACGCACGCACGCACGCACGCACGCACGCACACACACACGCACACACACACACACACACACACACACACACACACACACACACACAATTCGTTACTTAATTTGAAATACTCAAAATATACGAAAGTTATTGCGTTTGCTGATGACGTCGTTATAATTGTCAAAGGTAAAACTGTCAGTGAAGCAGAAACTTATGCTAACATAGAAATTACCAAAATAACTAATTGGGCTAAATGCAATAAACTTTTCTTTAACGAATCTAAATCAAAAGTACTGCTTGTTACAAATAAAAACTCTTCCAGAAAAATTGGCGTTAAAATTTATATGCATAATAAATTATTAGAACAAGTCTCCAACTTCAAATACTTAGGAGTTTATTTAGATGATAGATTCAACTTCAATTTACATGTTACTAATATTACTGAAAAATGTCTAAAATTAGTATATATGCTTTCAAAATCAGCAAAATGCAGTTGGGGTTTAAAACATGACGTTCTTACAATTATTTACAAAGGTGCCAAACTACCACTACTTACATATGCAATTCCGATGTGGGAAGAAGCTTTGAAGAGAAAATTAAACCTAGTAAAATTAATGCGTTTACAAAGATTAATAAACATAAAATTGCAAAAGCATATCGGACTATTTCATATGAGGCATCATGTATAATCGCTGGACAAACTCCAATCGTGTTAAAATTACTTGAAGTATTAAACCTATTTAAAAGTACTAAACTTTTAAACAATGTAAACGATTATCAATTCGATGCACCGACTCCTTTTAATAATTGGTTACACCCGGCAGTTATACCGAAAATAAGAATAAAAACTCAATAGTTACAGCTGATTTTGAAATTTTTACTGATGGGAGCAAAATTGGTACTAATGTAGGATTGGGTGTAGTAATTTACAAAAGAATATTTTACTAAAAGAATTCAAACACAGATTAAAAATGGTTGTTCTAATAATCAAGCAGAAGCTTTAGCGATTTTGAAAGGTTTAGAAAAATTGATATAATCGAGAATATAAGAAGTGAACACCGAAATGTTATTATTTATACAGATAGCATGGTAACCTTGCATAGCTTAAACAATTTTGGAATCATAGCAACATTATAGAAAAATTAGACACAAAATTATAGACATGGAAAATTATGGTTGGTGCATAAGTTTTAAATGGATAGAATCACATACAGGAATAGCTGGTAATGACAGAGCTGATTTTCTTGCAAAACAAGCAACTGAACTCCCTGAAGAACTTGCAGTTTATTACAAAATACCTAAATCAGCAATACTAAATCAAATTATATCCCAAAGCAACTCAGCATGGCAAAACCAATGGGATAGTAGTGTGAAGGGTTTAATTACAAAAGAATTCCTTCCCAATATACCTAAAAGACTGAAAATGCAAATTCCATTAAACCAAACACTAACATCATTAATTAGTGGTCATGGCAAATTGAAATCTTATCTATATAGATTTCATATAATCGACAGTCCCAACTGTACATGTGGCAATGACAATCAATCCGTGGATCACATAATATTTGAGTGTCCTAATTTGTCTAGTGCTAGAATATTATTAAAAAACACTGTATTAGTGAAAGGTGGTGAATGGCCGGCTGAAAAACATGAACTGCTACATAAATTTTCAAAAGCATTTTATAATTTTGTTAACTCGATTAATTTTGATTATTTATAGTAAGTTAATGAAGTTTCTGCCATTACATATGTATATTAGTTAGTACCTTATTTAGTTAAAGTTTATTCTTTAGTTGCGGAAAGTTTCAAACATTTTCCGTTTTGCTGTTAGTTTTAATATTTCTTTGTTTATACAATTTTTTCTTTGTTTACCTTAGTTATACAGAATACTACTGTCAACGTACAAAATGATGATAAACATTTAATGTTAATTGTAGTCTAGAGTAAATTTAGATCAAAATGCATGTAATGTTACTAAAATATGTAATGGAGCATGCTGTAATAAAGATATTCAAACTAAAAAAAAAAAAAACACACACACACGCACACACACGCACACACACGCACACACACACACACACACACACACACACACACACACACACACACACACACACACACACACACACACACTCACGCACACGCACGCACACGCACGCACGCACACGCACGCACACGCACACACACACACACACACACACACACACACACACACACACACAACATACATATATATATATATATATATATATATATATATATATATATATATATATATATATATATATATATATATATATATATATATTATATATATATATATATATATATATATATATATACAATGTGTCCCAAATTCGCTTCTCTATAAAGGGATCTCGGCTTCTGTTATACTTACGGCAAAGGTTAAATGGGAAAAGTTTTAGAGGAAGCTTAGAGCATTCGATATCCGGTTTCAGATTTTCGATCGGTCAATTGGTTTTGAAAATATCGGCGAAAAACCGAAAATGGCGGATTTCGTTTTTCGCCAGTAAATCCGAAATGGTTAACTTGACAGCTGTCACAATGTGAGATTATTCGGACACTTTTTTAAGACGAATAAGATGGCGTGTATGACATATCACAATCGTCTTTTGTTATCCCACAATCTGCCTCAACTTTCATTTTTCTTATTGCCGCCATATTGGATTTTTCGATTTTTTGAAAGAGCGCAATATTTCCAGTTTAGTGATGTCTCACAAGTGCATAAAAGATTAGAGTTTCATCGAAATATCACACTTTCTAAAGTTAGGTCTTATTTATTATTATTAGTAGGACATGATTTATTTGTCAGTAAAATTGGGTTTCATTTTTCCATATAAGTGGCTCTGACTTTGACGTTAAATAATTCAAAGTAGTGTTTTCATAAGTAGTACGGTTTTCTGTCATTAAAATCATAAACGTGACACACAAATTGTAAAAGTCTGTTGAAAATGGCCGGTATTCCCTATTCAAATGAAGAAAAGTTTGACATGTTAGCGCTTTACTTGCAGTCAAACAGAAACGCCGACATTACCTCAGCGAGGTATTTGGAGATGTACCCCGAACGACGGCAGCCTCATAAAACCCACTTCAGAAAAATTGTAATTAATTTAATTAACTATGGGGCCTTCGAACAACCTAAAAGCGGATATTGATAATGAAAATCGTGACAGAAACATTTTACAAGCTGTCAAAGAAAACCCCAGTGCATCGGTAAGAACGGTAGAACGGGAAATTCGTGTGTCAAAATCAACGGTACAAAGAGTGTTAAAAAAGAATAACTACTATCCATACAAACCCACAACAGTTCAAGGACTTAAGGAAACTGATTTTACAAGATGAATGCGCTTCTGCGAGTGGTATACTAGAATGTTTAATGAAAATCCCGATTTTGTTAATCATGTCTTGTGGTCTGATGAGAGTAGGTTTACTAATTGTGGAGTTTTTAATAAGCACAACATTCATCATTGGGCTGTAGAAAACCCCCACGTAGTGGCAGAGAGACGTCTACAGACCAGATTTGGAAGTAACGTTTGGTGTGGGATTATTGGTAATTTAATCTAACTTACCTATTTTAATTGGGCACCTATGTATTATAAACTATTAATCATTGCAGGAAATCGACTTATAGGAAAATTTTTGATTGACTATAACTTAAACGGGCAGAGGTACCTAGAGCTTTTGCGAAACCAGGTTGTGCCGGCTTTACGAGCTACTCTCACCGAAGATGAGTTCAGAAGAACCTGGTTTCAACAGGATGGATGTCCGGCACACAACACCACTCAAGTCAGGAACTTCTTAAGGGAGCAGTTTGATGAAAGAATTATTGCATTAAATAGTCCAATATCTTGGCCTCCTAGATCCCCTGACCTTTCGTCCTTGGATTTCTACCTCTGGGGTCACACAAAGAATGAGGTCTACGAGTTTGATCCTCCTGCGACCATAGAAATCCTGAGACAGAGAGTTTTGGATACATTTAGAAATAGTGTTAATGGAAATATACTTGCTAGAGTTGTACCAATTGTCAAAAATGTCTCAATGTAAATGGACGTCATTTTGCAAATCTGTAAATTAATTGTAATTGTAATTTTATTGTAGGTTGTTCAAAGGTTCAAGTATTAATTAAATTAATGACGATTTTTCTGGCTTTATTTTTAACACACTCATAGCTGGGAATTTGTCCCAAAACATCTGTCTTGTTGAGAGGTCGTTATTTAATTTCATGTTTTATACATTATTTATTAATGTTATTTTGCGACAAATAAATCATGGCCTACTAATAATAATAAATAAGACCTAACTTTAGAAAGTGTGATATTTCGATGAAACTCTAATCTTTTATGCACTTGTGAGACATCACTAAACTGGAAATATTGCGCTCTTTCAAAAAATCGAAAAATCCAATATGGCGGCAATAAGAAAAATGAAAGTTGAGGCAGATTGTGGGATAACAAAAGACGATTGTGATATGTCATACACGCCATCTTATTCGTCTTAAAAAAGTGTCCGAATAATCTCACATTGTGACAGCTGTCAAGTTAACCATTTCGGATTTACTGGCGAAAACGAAATCCGCCATTTTCGGTTTTTCGCCGATATTTTCAAAACCAATTGACCGATCGAAAATCTGAAACCGGATATCGAATGCTCTAAGCTTCCTCTGAAACTTTTCCCATTTAACCTTTGCCGTAAGTATAACAGAAGCCGAGATCCCTTTATAGAGAATCGAGTTTGGGACACATTGTATATCAGATTATATAACATAGCCCTGGATATGTTTATAATCTAAAGTTTTATCGAGGTATTTTCTCCTAAGACGCCGCAGAGTGTGGTTAGGTCAATACTTCAGACATCCCGAAGATGTCCGATTCTACCCGAACATTGACGAGCACGCTTGCGCACAAGACCAAAGTCTAGCTGCGTTCTGGCGTCAGGAGAAAATACCTCGACCATAAAAGAGGCCTTTAGATTTATAAACATCCCCAGGGGCTATGTTTGAGTGTGGTTAGGTCAATACTTCAGACATCCCCGAAGATGTCCGATTCTACCCGAACGTTGACGAGCACACTTGCGCACAAGACCAAAGGCTAGCTGCGTTCTGGCTTCTTAGGAGAAAATACCTCGACCATAAAAGAGGCGTTTAGATTTATAAAAACATGCCCCCAAGGGCTATGTTAGAGTGTGGTTAGGTCAATACTTCAGACATCCCCGAAGATGTCCGATTCTACACTAACATTGACGAGTACGCTTGCGCACAAGACCCAAAGCTAGCTGCGTTCTCGTTTTCTCGTGTGTTTCGCTCTTTAAAGTGTAACTGTCATCGAGTGAGCATTACTATAATGTATTCTCCTGTTTATGAGCCAACATCAGCGGACATTAGAGATTTTACTGACTTGTTAATAAACTATTACAACATAACCGTTCAAGATAATGATGAAAGCGATGACGTGGTTGAGCTGGATGTATCTCACATCCAAGATGATGATTCACAGAAGAGAAAGAAGAGCGATGAGGTAGGGGGGCAAATCTCAAAATCATGATGATGATGATGAGGACGACTCACGGTTCAAGAAGAAGAAGAAAACCGATAAAGCATGTTATTAAATAATAATGATGTATTGTTGTTTATAATAATAATAATAATAATAATAATATATTTTCAAAACGTTAAGCTTTCCTTCGGTTTTGTTAATAAACCTGTTTTTTCCTAGCGGTGCTCCACCGTCTTGATTCATGTTTGCAAGTTTACAAGTTTTTCGCTTTAGCGTGTTTTCGCTCTCTCGTGTGTGTGTGTGTGTGTGTGTGTGTGTGTGGCGCGCAACGTGCGTGCGTGCGAGCGTACGTAGGCGTGCGAACGCTCGTACGTGTGAGCTTGCGTACGTGCGAGCGTGGCGTTCGTCGAGCGTGCGGGCGTACGTACGAGCGTTCGCACGTGCGTGCGTACGTAGAGCGTCGCGAGCTTGTGTGCGTGCGTGTTTTTCGTTTGATCCTCGTGCTAAAGCAGTGCTAGTCGATTGTATGTAGTTGTAGGCCCTATTGTGTTGACTAAGAGCTATAATTGGAAGCGTTGCTTGCTTACCTGGCCGTGGAGTTATGTTTAATCAGCTTTTTGACAGATGTATTTATTTATGATAAGATCAGGCTTGCATGTAAAGTAATATAGAGGTGAAACTAACTAGCTAATGTGTTTTTGCTACACGTATCACAGTATTGAAGATTCTGTTTATGTATTAGAAATTTTCACTATTTTTACACATCCACGTGGAGACCGATTTTCACCTTATTTTTTATATACCTCTGTAGACCATTTTCACTATTTTTACACATCCACGTGAGACCGGATTTTATTTTTTATATATCTGTAGGACATATTTATTATTTTTACACAACCAGTTGAGACTTTTCAACTCTGTTAATTAAGATCTTTTGTAGTTGCTAACGTGAGCTGTATTTTATTCGTTGAGCTGACTTATGGTGGTTGAACTGTATCTTGGCTTAAGCTGGAGCTTAGAGTGGTCTGATAAGTCTTAGAGTTTGGTCTTGGTGGTGGAGCTAGGGTTGAGTCAGGCCTTGGTGGAGCTAGGTGCTTGGGCTGTATGATATAAGTCTTAGGGTTATTTCTGATGGTATTAAGGCCTTCTGGTTTAACCTTGGAGACACATACGCTACAATAATTGCATAATTAATAAGATATTATTATTTAGTCTATTGCTTTAAAAGGTTAGATGCTATTAGAAAACGTTTCTAATAAGGAGATGAGATAGCATCTGTGTTAGATTGATCTTGCGTGAAATTTGAATGACAGTAAATTTAATTATAGAACACTTATTTTTATTATCGTAATTAAAAACCTCAGTGAGCTATAGAAAAATTACTGCATTCTAATGAAACAAAAAAACATTTTATTATTAAGTTAATTACATAACAGTTTGTCTTTTAAACGATTATTAAAAACATAGTTTTACTGCATTGAAAATAATATCCATCGTCCGTTAAAATGTTGTAGCCTTAAATTAAAGAAACTTAAGCTTGTGTTTATAACTGTAATTAAAAATCGTAAATAAATAAATTAACACATACAGATCTGTAACGTTTTAAGGTACTGAGTGATGGTACCGCTTTTTGTTATCTGTCAACTAAAACTTTCTAGTTGTGTAAACCAGCTATAATTAGAGTGTAAAATATACAACCTCATTGTATTTACTTGCACTCAACATTATTAACCTTCTCTTAAAAAAATCGTTTGAAAAATATTCGTTACGGACACAAAGTGTTTTATAAAAACCATATTAAGTGTTTGGAATGTTTAAAATTCCATAACATTTGTGTAGAAATACTGTTCAGTTCCCTTAACTAATTACCGTGTAATTATAACTTTTGTTAATTTAATAGTCTAAAACCAATATAAATTTTAATATAATTCGAAAAATATTATTAGAGTTGATAGCCGTTTATTTCAAGTAATTGTTCAATATATATAAAAGTGTAATTGGACCATTATTAGTTGCCTAATTCTTACATAAATTCAACATACCTTAAACGACCTCCACTAACTAGTTTACACAATTCTTGTAGCGTATTTTTTAATTACACTGTCTTCATAAACTATTAACGCTCCATTTTAATAGGTGATCAACTATCTGAAATAGGTTTACTGTTAAAGTATACGATGAAGATCGTTTAAAGCAAACCTGTATTATTCTTATATACGAATGACATTTCAAAAATACTAGTATATATTAACATGAAGGTTTATAAATCTACATCCAGACAAGGAAACAGTTTTAAACACAAAGAATTTATCTGTAAAGCAGACAATGCTATTAACGAACGTTTTACAAAAAACGTGGTTATTCCACATTATGGCGTGGTAAATGACGTAATTTATTTTTTTGAAATTTCATAATAACCATCATCGAAATTTTGAGATACTACTTCTCATCGTCTTCACCTTGAACGATTATATTTAACCTATAAACCAAAGCTAATAACTAATAGTTTATCAGACATTATTACTGGACACGAGGTTAGCTCTAAATTAAATGGTTTCAACGCTGTTGGGATGTGTCACTAAACTATCTGCTCGCCGAAGTTGTACCGTATTCACTTTCTTCAATTTTATCTGGCTCTGTTTCGAAGCTGTAATACGTTTTCTAATACATAAACAGAATCTTCAATACTGTGATACGTGCAGCAAAACACATTAGCTAGTTAGTTTCACCTCTATATTACTTTACATCGAGCCTGATCTTATCATATAATACATCTGTCAAAAAAGCTGATTAACTAACCACGGCCAGGTATAGCAGCAACGCTTCCAATTATAGCTCTTAGTCAAACAATGGATCACTAATACAATCGACTAGCACTGCTTTAGCACGAGGATCAAACGAAAACACGCACGCACAGCTCGCACGCTCTACGTAGCACGTCGTCGAACGCTCTACAAACGTTACAGCTCGAACGACGTACAGTAATCGCTCGAACGTACGACTCCGTACGAGCGTTACGTATCGCACACAGCATTCAGAGCACGTGAACATTTACATAGAGCAAAACACGCTAAAGCGAAAACTTGTAATATCTTTTGGTAAACATGAATCTAAGGTGAAGATGCACCGCTGAATATCAAAAGCAGGTTTATTAACAAAACCGAAAAGGTAAAGTACGTTTTGAAATATATTATTATTATTATTATTAAATCTAAACAAATACATCATTATTATTTACATATAATTCTGTTTTAATCGGTTTCTTCTGTTGTCTTGAAACCTCAGTCGTCCTCATCATCATCATCTGAATTTTGAGATTGCCGATTAATACCAGTCTTACTTCTTTCTCTATACTTAAATGAACATCTTGATTTGTGACATACATCCAGCTCAATAGTAGATCGCTGTTCAATCAATTATCTTCGAACGGTTTATGTTGTAATAGTTTATTAACAAGTCAGTAAAATCTCTAATGTCCGCTGATGTTGGCTCATAAACAGGAGTAATTACATTTTACATAGAATAAAGCTCACTCAATGACAGTTTAATTTATAACAACATGTGCATTTATTAGAATCACATTTCAGAATGTAAATACGAACAGTCTAACATAAGTAGCAATGTATTCAAACTAAAGTTTCTTTTGGTCGTTTCTTTAAAGCCGAACTTGACAAGCTTTGTAATGTAATGTAAATAATAGGTAAATGACATCTTGTGATCTGTATTGACAAACCACACTTACAAGTAACAAATAAATCTAAATCGTTATGGTGAGTGTTTCTCCTTGATAAACAGATTTGTTTGACTAAACCAATGTTATAGAATCAATCTTCAGGATGTTTAATATAACATTCTAACATAACCGTATGTTTTATAAATCTAATTTTAATTTTCAAACTGTTATGTTTATCAATATAATCGTTTTTGTTTTTAATGCAATTCTTAGTCATGGGTTTTCAAACGTTAAAATGTTTTCTATAATTTTTTCTTATCAAATTCCCCGTATGATTATCTTAAAAGTTGTATTCATCTCTTCTTAGAAACGTTTTCTCCATGCTTTAACCTTTAAGATGCTAAAATTCTATAATTATGAATATTGTAGAGTAACCCAGGTTAAACATAAGGCTTAATATCAAAAAAAAAATTAAAATTTACATTATAATTTCAACAAGGTATAAAAAATATTTCCCAAAATTAAAAAAATTTAAACAACAAAGCCCAAATAAAATTTAATATAATATTTAAAATTTAAAATGTTAAAAAAAATTTTAATTAAAAAATTAATTTCCGGTTGGTTTGTAAATAAAGGTGGAAAAATTGTCTAAGTATAAAAATAAGGTGGAAAACCCCGTGGATGGAAAGGGTGAAAAAAGGTCCTAACGGGAACTAAAGCTCAAGAAAAACGCTATTTGGTTTGTCCTATTCAATTGGTCCCAATTTGATTTAACTTGTTAACACACCAAAAGAAAGTTAAAATTTAAACCTTTTATGGTCATATCCCAAGGGGAAATTTAAAAAGAAGTTTAATTGTTTAGAATTTAAAACAAATTAAATTTTTAAATTGGTTTTCTTACAAACCTCCTTTTGTCTTTTTTAAATTGAATGGTACTTTGGCTTTAATTTCTTTTTAGATCGAAATCAGCCAAATAAATTTTATAATATTTAATATTAATATAATATTTAATCTTTTTTAAAATACATTAAATAAATTAAAGTTTTGGAATTATGAATCTTAAATTAAAATATAATAATTAAAATAAAAAAAAAAGAAAATGTTTTTAAAAATTTTTATTAAATTTTTTTAAAAATAAAAAAATTTTTAAGATTTCTAATTTTTTAAGAAGAATTTTTTGTACCAACGTAAATAAAATTTAATAAGCGTGTTTATTGTTTTGGAAATTTTTAAAATTTTGGTGTAAGTGAAAGGCTTTGTGTTGGAAATAAAACCTGCAATTGTGTACCGTTATGGCCGCATTTTAAAGTTGCGGTGTTTGGCTGGTGCGTGGTGTTTTGAGGTCTTTTGTGTAGGTATTGTGTGACAAAAATTGGTTTTATATTTGGGGTTTTTGAAGTTCATTAAACATTGTTTAGGGGAAATAAAATAAATTCGTTGGCTATACCTGGCCGTGAGTTATGTTTAATCAGCTTTTTTTGACAGATGTATTTATTTATGATAAGATCAGGCTTGCATGTAAAGTAATATGAGGTGAAACTAACTAGCTAATGTGTTTTGCTGCTACACGTATCACAGTATTGAAGATTCTGTTTATGTATTAGAAAACGTATTACAGCTTAAACGAGTGCAGATAAAATTAGAAAGAATAGTACAACTTCGGCGAGCAGACTTAAAGGTTTTAAGTGTGTCAATTCCAAGCAGCGTTGAAACCATTTAATTTAGAGCTAACCTCGTGTCCATGTAATAATGTCTGATAAACTATTAGGGTTATTAGTGTTTATAGGTTACAATATAATCGTTCAAGGTGAAACGATGAGATGGTGTTAAAATTCGATGATGGTGATGCTCATGAAATTTCAATAAAATAGATTACGTCACTTAAACAATGAATAACCACGTTTTGTAAAACGTCTTATGTAATAGCATTGTCTGCCCTTACAGATAAATTCTTTGTGTTTAAAACTGTTTCCTTGTCTGATGTATTTATAAACCTTCATGTTAATTATACTAGTATTTTTGAAATGTCATTCGTATATAAGAATAATAAAGGTTTGCTTTAAACGATCTTCATCGTATTTACGAACTTTGAAGTGTATTTAAAAGGGTTAAGTTATAAAAGGAAAAAATCTACTGGTTTTTTTTTTTTTTTTTTTTTTTTTTTTTTTTTTTTTTTTTTTTTTTTTTTTTTTTTTTTTTTTTTTTTTTTTTTTTTTTTTTTTTTTTTTTTTTTTTTTTTTTTTTTTTTTTTTTTTTTTTTTTTTTTTTTTTTTTTTTTTTTTTTTTTTTTTTTTTTTTTTTTTTTTTTTTTTTTTTTTTTTTTTTTTTTTTTTTTTTTTTTTTTTTTTTTTTTTTTTTTTTTTTTTTTTTGAAAATCTCGAAAACTATCACTCCAAAATATCGATAATTTACATCAATGGGGAAATTTAATTGACAACTATTCATACGTTTCAAGTCCCAGTCACGTTTGTACCTGGCCAGATAAGAATACAAAGTGCTGTTTTCGTCATAGAGAGTTGGGAAAAATCTTTTATTAAAATGGCCAAAACAAGACCGTGGAAAATATTTTCAAATTTAAGACGAGCCAGGGCGTAACCGCCATCCTAAACTTTTAAAGTGATTTTACTGAAATCCACCTAGTAAATGTACCAAAAGTTATGTACTTTTAAAGCTCAGCTTTATTCGAGTAATTTTGTTTGACGTATCTATTAAAATAAAGTGCTGTGATTCAGTGATTTTTAAATAAAAAGCTGTAACTCCTAAACGACTGAACTAATTTTAATAATCTTAGTCTCGTTGGAAAGAGCATTTTTGCTCCATCAAATCCATCTTACCTATAAATGTCTAATTTTTAGTAACGCCGCTAGAGCGCGTTTTTGATACAATATCAGAAAATTGCCAAATTTCTAAAAAATTCCAAACACTTAATATGGTTTTATAAAAACACTTTGTGTGTCCGTATACGAATATTTTCAAACCGATTTATTTTAAGAGAAGGTTAATACGATTTGTAAGTGCAATAAATACAATGAGGTTGTATATTTTACATCTAATTATAGCTGACTTTTACACAACTAGAAAGTTTTAGTTGACAGATAACACAAAAGCGGTGACCATCATCAGTACCTTAAAACGTTACAGATCTGGTATGTGTTAATCCTTTATTTATTTACAGATTTTTAATTACAGTTATAAACACAAGCGTTAAGTTTCTTTTAATCTTAAGGCATACAACATTTTTAACGGACGTATGGATATTATTTTCAATGCAGGTAAACTATGTTTTTAATAATCGTTTAAGAAAAGACAAACTGTTATGTAATTAACTTAATAATAAAATGTTTTTTTGTTTCATTAGAATGAGTAATTTTCTATAGCTCACTGAGGGTTTTTTAATTACGATAATAAAAATAAGTGTTCTATAATTAAATTTTACTGTCATTCAAATTTCCCCACAAGATCAATTAACACAGATGCTATCTCATCTCCTTATTAGAAACGTTTTCCAATAGCATTTAACCCTTTTAAAGCAATAGACTAAATAATAATATCTTATTAATTATGAATTATTGTACTATGTGCTAACCCCAGGGTTACAAACCAGAAGGCCTTAATACCATCAGAAATAACCCTAAGACTTTACCTCACATACAGCCCAAGCTCCAACCCTAGCTCCACCACCAAGGCCTGACTCCAACCCTAGCTCCACCACCAAGAAACTCTAAGACTTATCCTAGACCACTAAGCTCCAGCCCTGCCCTCAACATAGTTCAACCACCACCCTAAGCCCTCAGCTCAACGCTAACCCTAAAATACAGCTCTCACGTTAGCAACTACAAAAGATCTTAATTAGGGATACAGAGGGTTGAAAATACGGTCTCACACGTGGTTGTGTAAAAATAGGGATGGAAAAATATGTCCTACACGAGGGTATATAAAAAATAAGGGTGGAAAATCCGGTCTCACACGTGGATGTGTAAAAATAGGGGTGAAAAAAAATGCGTCCTACACGAGGGTATATAAAAAATAAGGGTGGAAAATCCGGTCTCACACGTGGATGTGTAAAAATAGGGGTGAAAAATGCGTCCTACACGAGGGTATATAAAAAATAAGGGTGGAAAATCCGGTCTCACACGTAAGCGAGTAAAAAAATAATTAGGGATAAAAAAAGGTTGAAAATGCGGTCTCACACGTGGATGTGCAAAAATAGGGGTGAAAAAACACGCCCTACACGTAAGTGTGTAAAAAATAAGGGTGGAAAAACCGGTCTCACACGTGGATGTGCAAAAATAGGGGTGAAAAAACACGTCCTACACGTAAGCGTGTAAAAATAAGGGTGGAAAATCCGGTCCCCCACGTGGCCATATAAAAAAGTGAAAGGGGGCGGGGCTTGTGACGTAAAAAGGAGGGGTGGGGATGGTGTCGGCTTACTACTTCCAAGAATGAAAGTCATGTCGATCAACTCTGCGTCGGACAACAACATTTTAATGTAAATGTCTTGTAGAAACACTTAAACTAATACACAAGACAGCAAAGCACAACAGAAGCTCGAGAAACTGACGTTTCTTATCAGTTGTTTAAAACAATTGACAAACGTTTTCCAAAGCACGGTGGCAATGCGCAATAAAAACTGAAATTAGATAAAAATGTGAAAATCTCGAAAACTATCACTCCAAAATATCGATAATGTTACATCAATGGAAAGGAAATTTAATTGACAACTATTCATACGTTTCAAGTCCTGTCAGTCACGTTTGTACCGGGTGGCCAGATAAGAATACAAAGTGCTGTTTTCGTCATAGAGAGTTGCGGGAAAAAATCTTATTATTAAAATGGCCAAAACAAGACCGTGGAAAATATTTTCAAATTTGCAAGACGACCGCCAGGGGGCGTAACCGCCATCCTAAACTTTTAAAGTGATTTTTACTGAAATCCACCTAGTAAATGTACCAAAAAGTTATGTACTTTTTAAAGCTCAGCTTTATTCGAGTAATTTTTGTTTGACGTATCTATTAAAATAAAGTGCTGTGATTCAGTGATTTTTTAAATAAAAAGCTGTAACTCCTAAACGACTGAACTAATTTTAATAATCTTAGTCTCGTTGGAAAGAGCATTTATTGCTCCATCAAATCCATCTTACCTATAACATGTCTAATTTTTAGTGACGCCGCTAGAGCGCGTTTTTTGATACAATATCAGAAAATTGCCAAATTCTCTAAAAAATTAAATGCAACAATATGACTTTTTTTTCAGAAAAATAGTTTACTGAAAACCGGATCTCGATATATTATACATTCCCTAAAATATCGAAGAAAGAAAATTTAGTTATTATAAAATTTGAAAAAGTCGATATTACACCGGTATTTATTCTTATTTATTTGTTTTTTTTCAAGATTCAATGCAAAATTTCATCATTTTATAATTTTTAAATAATAACAGTTTTCATAATTTTAAAAATTAAATGTAATAATATGATAATATTTATTTTTGAAAGGTTTTATTCCAAATTTTCGGAATTCTTTTTATTAATTTTATTTATGGCTCTAAAAATGACCGATTGTGCAATAATGCCTACTTAAGTAGGCATCAAGTACCTACTTAATGCCTACTTAAATGCTCGAATTGTCTCCCATCCACGTCGAGGCATTGTTGGAGCCGCTCATGCGTGAACGTTACATCAGCTTCAACTTCTGCTCTTGACAGGCTACGAATGGCCTCTCGAATTCGTACTTTCATGTCTGGGGATCGGGGTGGCCAAGGAAATAGACTTCCAATCCACCTCTGGTGATATATTAAATTTAAGTATTCTCGCACATTTATTGAAAAATGTGCTGGGCAACCATCTAGTTGTAAAAAACATATTTTGCCGTAATTGCAAGGGCACATCTTCTAATAAAATAGGCAATTGGTTTACCAGAAAATTAAGAAACACGGCACCATTTATTGGTTCATCAAAGAAATAGGGACCTACAATAGTTCCGTCCAGGGTGCCACACCACACATTAGCACTCCAACGACCTTGATGTTGGACCTCGTGCAACCAGTGAGGATTGGTGTCAGACCAATAATGTATATTATGCAAATCAACGTTTCCATCCAAAGAATTTCCGATAAAAATCCTCTGTTTTCCCTGATCATGCCCAACATCCAATGGCAATAATCTATCTGTCAATCAAAGTTTTCGTCATCTAAGGCTTAATGTAAAACCATATGATGCGGATGCATTCCATAAATTTGAAATTTCAAACACAATGTGAAACATGTTAAATAGTATTTTCAGTGGCATAAGAACTTACCTATGATCCTTTAAAATGTTTTGAATAGTAGTTCGTGACATATCCAACGCGAAAGACATTGCTCTCGTACTAACGTGGGGATTCAATGACACGCATGCTAAGACAATAACAATGTTGTCTTCCATTCTTCTAGCCGAGTCTCTTCGCAACTTTGGTCGAAAGCTTCCAGTATTACGCAAATTTTGCGGAAAAATTCTCACATCGCGTAGACGCCGATCTGGATATCGAGCTGAGTATACTCTCTTAACCAATACCGCATTTTGAAGACATTCAAAATATACCGCAATCATATCAACAGCTTCATCATTTGTAAAAGACATTATAGGTAGTTTTAGGGACTTACTTTTAATATTTGTTTTCAATTTGACTTTAGGTATTTGTTTTTTCTCAATGGCCTACTCCTAATATTCTGCCTATTGTGCACTTGCATATTCTATGCATTGATTATTATGCCCCTACATGTTTTTTTTTAATTTTTGAAATTATGAAAACTTTTATTATTTAAAAATTATAAAATGATGAAATTTTCCATTGAATCTTGAAAAAAAGACAAATAAATAAAAATAAATACCGGTATAATATCACTTCAAATTTTCTAACTAAATTTTATTTCTTCGATATTTTAGAGTAGGAATAAGATATCGAGATGCAGTTTTCAGTAACCTATTTAGGGATGATTTCATCTCATTGTTATGAAAAAAAGTCATATTGTTGCATTTATTTTTTTACAGAATTTTGCAATTTTCTGATATATCAAAAAATGCGCTCTAGTGGCATTACTAAAAATCAGATATATTACAGGTAAGATGGATTTTATGGTGCAATAAATGCTATTTCCAACGAGATTAAGTTTATTAAAATCAGTTTAGTTGTTTAGGAGTTACAGCTGTTTATTTAAAAAAATCACAGAATCACCCCCCACCCCCACCACTTTATTTTAATAGATACGTCAAACAAAAATTACTCGAATAAAGCTGAGCTTTAAAAACTATATAACTTTTTGGTACATTTACTAGGTGGATTTCAGTAAAAATTCACTTTAAAAGTTTAGGATGGCGGTTACGCCCCCTGGCAGTCATCTTGCAAATTTGAAAATATTTTCCACGGTATTTTTTTGGCCACTTTAGTAATAAAGCAACTCTACGACGAATAGTTTCCGAGAAACAGCACTTTGCATTCTTATCTGGCCACCCGGTACAGACTTATATGTAAATTCTATGTATATGCTATGGCCTCCTGTTAACAACGTAATAATAACGGCTTAGCCTGGCAAAAACAATTTCATTGGCATATTATTATTTTGTACACACAAAACATGTATAAAAAAATATACTGAACTACTTAATCCAAAGTAAAATATAGAAATTATAGAATATTAGGCACCATCACCATGACAGATAGTCGGTTTATTGACGCACCAAACACAATAAGTTTTTATCTTCCTTACTTTCTTTCTTGCCTCTGACCTTTGCATAATTCTTATTAGATTAGCATAACGTGCGACACAATTACCACGAACTTGTGTACTTCCAGAATCTTTTTTGTTCGAGCAAATGTTTAACTTGTATTTTCTTTACACGTTCTGTCTTTCTGCTCCTAATAACTTTCTGCATAACTCTTATCGAAATTTTGTTACTGATGTTTTAGATTTGGTAACCAATTTATAAATGATATGTGCATTAACAACTGTAACTCCAGTTAATAATTCAAATGCTACTTTACAGTACCAATTGTCACCTTTTCTGATTCATGTGTAGTAAGAAGACATTTGATCAGATTTGATGATTTCAATTTTGCCATTATTATAATCTATTATAACATTTGGTTTCTCTCTCACAGATTCTTCAGGCAAAATTTTTCGCCGTCGTTTAGTAGGCACAGATTCTAGTCCATACAATCCATCAATGTTTAATTTGCGGTCCATACTTCTTTTGGTAAATATTTTCTATTTCTTCGAAGCGTACCGTCTAAATGTATGTTTTTCAACAGTAACTTTTTAGCCAAAGGAATACTAGTGTAAAAATTATCAGACTATAATATACGGCCTTCTTCTAAAAGCCCCTCATGATTGCATTACTGCTTTATCAACCAAACCAGTACCAGAATCAACAGATTTACCACAATAAATTAGAATTTTCCAGGTGTAACCATCCTGTGAACATATTTTGAATAGCTTCACACCATATTTATGCCGTTTGCCTGGAATATACTGACGCCCTCGCCATGGAACCATGCTTTCATCGATAACCATTTTATTGCATATTGTATATACTTCTTGGAATTGTTTTTGTAGTAAATTTAACAGTGAGTTAATCTTCCGTAGCCCATCCTCCGCATTATTTATGCTCATGTCACAGAAATGCAATATTCTTAGTAAAATTTCAAATGGATTACGTGATAATAATTTGCGTATCGTGTGTTCATAGAGAGGATCGTTTGATCAATAATCACTGAGCTTTGGTCGAACATTTAGGCCCATCCAAACAATTATTCCTCGCAATTGGTGTCTTGCCAGCAATGTAATCTTGATGATTTACTTAATACCTTTTTACCAAGCTTTGAGCAAATCTATTTGTTTCACTTACTATTAATTCTTTCGTTCATAAATCATTTGTACACGTCAAATGGGGTTATATCATTCGGAATATCTTCTTTTATTCCACTCTGACTTTCAAAAGTGAAGAAAATTATTAAAAGCTACATTATGAATATAGAATTTCTGCAATAAGCTTACAAATACGACTGACGCGGCTTGATAATGAAGAATGTCTCTACAGAGCCGCCATAGTCATAAAAGACTGACATGACTTTGATAACAACACAAGCATCGTCACCTGTTAGTGAACAGATTGGTGCAATAATCTTTGTTCAACGACCACTAGATTTCTCAGAACGGACATGGCCTAGCACGAAGTTTCAATTTTTTTGTTCTGGCTATACTGATACATTCAATGTCAGTCAGATATGACTGACGTAGCGGCCTAAGAGTTAAAGATGTCCAGAATTACCTTAAACGCGTAATATTATGTATTTATTAAACTGCAAGCAGAGTGTATTTATAAATTGTTGAGTTTGAGAGACTATCAACAACAGTGTTTAATACTAAATTCCAAGTCCGAAATATTAATTAAACTACCCCTACAAACATGTTATCTCCAATAATGAACAATAAAATGAAACCCACCTGGCCAATGTTTATCAATTTTAACCAAAGTTATTGATTGTCTAAACAGGAATAATCGCTTCTCCCTTTAAAAAACTTCTGTAAGAATTAATAGTGAATATATTTATGCATATTTTAAATAAATGAGAATTATTCGATTTGATTTAGTTAAATTTATAATATTTTAAAAACATAAATAAAAAAAATTGAAGTACCGCTGTGTAAATGATTCTAAGTCGATATTTGCCACTTACGTTAAGACATGCCGATGTACATTTGCATCTTCTTCTAACGCATGTACCTAAATTGAACCTAAGTTTTAACGTACATTATATGATTTAGTTCACCATCAGCGACGTTATACACAACAAATTTCTTTCCGTATTCTGACTTAACATGTGTAAATACGACAAAGTTGCATGCTCGACGATAGTGCTTGAATAAAAGCGCTAATCCGATATCGGAATTCTCTCATAATTTCAATTATATGCCTTCGCATAGAGGACGACTAGTCTATTTATGAAATAAATAATTTTATGAAGTATAAAATTGTTGTAAGCGAAAGATGTACACAGTTATGTACTTCAACTACACAATTTTCTGTGTTGAGAGGCGCATAAAGGTATAAATGTTTGACAATAAATTCCAATGTGCACGCCATCTATACGCTGTGGTTCGGAAGTAACTCAGCGTTGACCTACTTATAGTATGTATGCAATAGCTAAGTGCCTCGATATAACAGATTTAAAGATAATTACAAAGCTTTAGGCCTTATATGCAGTACATCGGACTTGCGAAGAGAATTAACTCATTTTCTTCGTTAGATTGTAAGTAGTATAGATATCTCAGTTTTAACTTACATAGGGGAGGTACATGTGTAAGAGAGAGATAGCATAATTGGAAATTTACACAAGAGTGAGAGAGGACAATTAGGGGTCATATCTTACCAATTTGTTTCTTAGCTAAATGGTTCGTTTCCTAGCTAAGGCGTGACCAGGTTCAGAACTCAGAGAAGGTGAGTTTCCTATCTCGGTCATGTGCGCCTCCCCTAAATGATTAGTTCTTATAGAAGTTGCTTCCCTGCTAAAGTGGGCATAACTCTACTAAAAAAGGATTCGTTCATATTTTGCCTGCGGTTAAAGGGGGTTCTTTTCGCAGCTAAGTGCGACACCACTAAAAGGGTTGACCTTGGTTATAGTGATGAATTACTTTTTAACTATAGAGGATAAGTGTAACTCCACTAAATATTTGGTTGACATGCTAAGGCTTAGTCAAATTCAAGGCAAACCAAGGACAAGACCATGCAAAGGTTAAGCTAAGCCCACTTCAGTCAGTTCAAAGTAAGGTTAAGGGCAGACCAAGGTCAGGTCGAGCTAGCCTAGCTAGAACCAGGTTCAACGTAAGGTCAGGTTAAGATGAAATCCAGGTCAGAACCGGCTCAGGTCAAGGCCAGGCCAAAGTCTGGTCAAGGTCGGATCAAAGTTAAGTCAAAATTATATCAATGTCAAGGTCAGGTCAAGGTCAAGCGTGTAAAGGTAAAGGCCAAATTGAGGTCTGGACAAGATCAGATCAATGTTAGGCAAGATAGGGTCAAATTCAAGTAAGTCAAAGTCAAGGGTCCTTCTCTACCCCAGGTACCAATCCACAATGTCACCAACTTAACTTACAATCAACTGCACTAGTCAAGGCACAAAGCGCAAGCTCAATTCGTTGAAGCTCCTAGCTAAGAAACACCCATGACTCATTCAAAGCCATTGCCCTAGCCAAAAAACAAACCTCAATTCCATGATTCACTGATTCCTTCCAGGTGTTAGCCAATAAACAAACCCAGGATCTAAAAATAGAACCAATTTTAGAAATAAAATCTAAAGCAATGCTTGGCTTATGTCTACAGAGTTTGCAAGTTATAACCTCTCAGACAGAAATATTTACATGTATATGACGTCATAGGTACGCAAACAGAAAATAAGTAAAAGGTGCTAGTTAAAAAAGGAGGAACGCCCTTCTCGCTCTTGTTTATGCACGAGCAAAAACTGACAACGGAATAAATGAACTGAAATGAAAAATTGATGTTGGCTACGGTGAGTATTCGCTTCTGTAGTAAAGCAGAGAGCGTTTTTATCGTAGATAAGTGCTTCTCGCTTAAGGTGAGGGTTTATATCTCAACTAAAAAAAAAGTGGTTTCCAGGATTAATTTTTAGATAATTTCCTTTTTGGTTAAGGCCTTGAAGACATTAGTGAGCCATGGGTATACATAAAACAAATAACATGTTGTTCAGAATGTACAGAGAACAACTAATAACTTGAACAAGCAACAAACTGTACACGGTATACATAGAACAGCTGGCGGAGTGTACTGTTCGGTGTGTACATCAAAACGATTGTTCTATCCTTATTTTTTCTTTAGCAAAAATATGCACATCTTAGATATTCCTTATTTCAGATCATTTCTTACGTTATCGACGTTATCCTAGGTTTGTTTTGTATATTACAAAGATCAATGAGTCATGCATCAGGGGTTTGTTTCTTGACCAAGACGATGGCTTTGAATGGGTCATGGGTATGTTGCTTGGCTAGATTAAGTAAATGATCTTGTGCGTTTTTCCTGGGATACAAATGTGTCCTTTTAGTGGAGTTGATCGGCCCATTTCCACAGTTTATGCTTTTTGAGCGCGACGTTTCGAAAGCGGACTCTGCTTCCGTCATCAGGCTTAGTCCTGAGAAGGAATGTTTTCACACATGAGTCGAATTCATATGTTATATATAATTTTTTCCCAAGCACTTGACTACTCTCAGATTCGAACTTGGTACCTTTCACTTACTAGTCTGACACCTTTACCACTGAGCCACTGAGTAATCCAGTATATATATTTTAGAAATTGTACATATTAAACATTTTCCTGGTTGCGCAGAAGTTTATTGCGCATGTTGCGCGGTAACCTCTTGCGCAGATAAATTGCGCTTAAGTTCTTCGCGCATTATTGGAATCCATATGGGTTTCATTTCTACACTAGCTTGGCTTATTGGATTTTCTGCTAGTGCGATGTATGTGGCTTCTTTGAGTTTTCGACGAGCTGTGTTTTCATCCTTTGCCACTATCTGTATGTTATCCGATGGTCTTCGTTCTAGACATGTTCGGCGATTCTTGATCTTTCTGTTTCGCCCTTGCGGACGTTGTTCTTGTGTTCCTGCGTTCTCACTTTGAGTGGCTGCTCTCTCCTATGTCTCTGCGATTCGCATGGCAGGTTATATACACCATTCTTGGAATTCTGATGTTCATTGTATGGTTTGGTTTTGGTTTGTATTCCTATGAGCGTTCTGGCCGATTTGAAGGCAGTGCGTATCTTGTATTTGCTGCCTATCCTTCGTATTTTGTTCGAGGTACCTTGTATACATGGTATTATCGCTGTATATTTAGGTTCTTCTTTTTCGGTTACCCTTTCCCTGTTTAGGTTAGGTGTTAGGTCGGGGTAGCCATTTTCTTTGAGTGTTCTAACGATATTTTCTTTTTCTTTGTTCAGGTCCTCTTGTTTTGAGCATATCGTTTTTGCTCTATCGTACAAGCATTTTGCCACAACTAACTTCACGTTTTGTGGTGATTGAGTTAGTGTAGGTACCCCGTGTGGGTAGGTTTCCTGTATACACTTGTCGTGAAAGTGTTGTCATTGCTGTGTACAAGTACATCCGGTATGGCAGTTTTGTTCCGACTCCAATTCCATTGTGAATTTTATGGAGGGTGCGCGCTATTTAGATGATCTAGGAATTCATCTAGCTTATGCTTGCCGTGTTGCCAAACTACGAAGGTATCGTCCACGTATCAAGCCACATCCTTGGTTTCTCTGTGAATTCGGATATCGCTTGGTCTTCAAAGTCTTCCATATATATTTAATATATATATATATATATATATATATATATATATATATATATATATATATATATATATATATATATATATATATATATATATATATGGGTGATAGTGGAGAATCCATCGCCATCCCAAACTCTTGTTGGTAGAATTTGTCTTCTACCTGGAAATATGTAGTTCTAATGCATATTGTCAGAAGTTCCATTAGTGTGCTTACCGAGAGTTGCGTGCGTTCGTCTAATGTTTCATCCTTTTCCAGCTTGTCTCTTACGATAGTTGGTGCCTTATCGGTAGGCACATTTGTGAATAGACTCATAATATCCAAGCTTACCAATATTTCTTCGTGGTTTGGTTGGATGTTTCTGATGGTTTCCACAAATTGCTGCGTATTCTTAACCATAGACTCTACCTCACACCATCAATCGAAAGACGGATATACCTGACGCTGGCAAAACATAAGGGGGAGTTCTCCGACTACCAGAGAACTAGACTTACCCTACACTAAAGCAAACCTACGCATCTGTACGACCTACCAAAGATTCATAAGCAGGGAATTCCTCTGAGACCAATTGTGAGCTCGAGAAATTCACTTTGCCACCCATTAGCACACTATCTGCTAGGTATCATCACACCCTTATCGGGAAAAACCGAGTCTACGGTCAAGAATACACAGCACTTCGTGGAAACCATCAGAAACTTCCAACCAAACCACGAAGAAATACTGGTAAGCTTCGACATTGTGAGTCTATTCACAAATGTGCCTACCGATAAGGCACTAAGTATCATAAGAGACAAGCTGGAAAAGGATGAAACGTTAGACGAACGCACGCAACTCTCGGTAAACACAATAATCGAACTTCTGACAATATGCATTAGAACTACATATTTCCAGGTATTCTACCAACAAGAGTTTGGGATGGCGATGGGTTCTCCACTATCACCCATAGTGAGCAATATATATATGGAAGACTTTGAAGACCAAGCGATATCCGAATTTACAGAGAAACCAAGGATGTGACTTAGATACGTGGACAATACCTTCGTAGTTTGGCAACACGGCAAGCATAAGCTAGATGAATTCCTAGATCATCTAAATAGCCGCGCACCCTCCATAAAATTCACAATGGAATTGGAGTCGGAACAAAAACTGCCATTCCTGGATGTACTTGTACACAGCAATGACAACACTTTCACGACAAGTGTATACAGGAAACCTACCCACACGGGAGGTACCTACACTACAACTCCAATCACCACAAAAACGTGAAGTTAGGTGTGGCAAAATGCTTGTACGACAGAGCAAAAACGATATGCTCAAAACAAGAGGACCTGAACAAAGAAAAAGAAAATATGGCTAGAACACTCAAAGAAAATGGCTACCCCGATCTAACACCTAACCTAAACAGGGAAAGGGTAACCGAAAAAGAAGAACCTAAATATACAGCGATAATACCATGTATACAAGGTACCTCGGACAAAATACGAAGGATAGGCAGCAAATACAAGATACGCACTGCCTTCAAATCGGCCAGAACGCTCATAGGAATACAAACCAAAACCAAACCATACAATGAACATCAGAATTCCAAGAATGGTGTATATAACCTACCATGCGAATGCGGCAGAGCCATACTTAGGAGAGAGCAGTAGACCACTCAAAGTGAGAACGCAGGAACACAAGAACAACGTTCGCAAGGGCAAAACCGAAAGATCAAGAATCGCCGAACATGTCTGGAACGAAGACCACCGCATCCAATGGGATAACATACAGATAGTGGCAAAGGACGAAAACACAACTCGCCGAAAACTCAAAGAAGCCCCATACATCGCACTATCAGATAATCCAAGTGCTAAAAAATATATATTGGATTACTCAGTGGCTCAGTGGTAAAGATGTCAGACTAGTAAGTGAAAGGTACCAAGTTCGAATATGAGAGTAGTCAAGTGCTTGGGAAAAAATTATATATAACATTTGAATTTGACTCAAGTGCGAAAAGAGTCCTTCTCAGGACTAATCCTGATGACAGAAGCAGAGTCCGCTTCCGAAACGTCGCGCTCAAAAGGCATAAAATGTGGAAATAGGCCGATCAACTCCACTAATAGGAAACCACAGTTACAAAACAGTTATAATACAGAAATGTCTCCTTAACCTTGACATAGAAACCGTGTAGAGGAATGTCCGTTAGTACGACAAGTTGAGATTTGTACTGCATATTTTTTTATGTGAATGAACAAACCGTGTATTCCCAGAAAAGGTGGCTCGCGGTGGTAAAAAATCATGTTATTCAGCAGCCAGCATAATGCTATTGTAATTCTGATAGTACACAGAAAGAGTTGAAAAGATTCCTCTGTGCTCAAGGGACTGTATGTTAGAAGTTAGAGATGCGTCATTTATAAGTCTGGTTGCTCTTTTTTGAATACGATCAGCGATATCGAGGGCACACTAGGGAGCACCAACGCAGAAGTGAAAATTATATTCTAGATGAGGTCGAATTAGAGCCCATGTATCAAAAAGAGTTGTGGGGAGGTACAGTACTGCTTAGATCTGTAGAAAGGTCTATTCTCGGAACAGCTGCTTTATCAGGTGACAGCAGATGGTCAATTCATGATAGCTTTGAAGGTACAGTCATTCCTAGCACAATAATAAGGTCTGAAAACTCAAGATCTGTCATTCATTCTTACAACAAAAATGGATCGATCTTTTTGGTGGCCACGAGGCAACACTGCCATTGTATCATTAACAAGATTATTACTTACTCATTCAAGGATACGTTAAATGTCTTTGTTGATTGAAATGGTCATTTTAACTTTAATGTCTTGATTTAATAGAGAAGGTAGATTACTGTTATGAGTAGACTGAAATACACTACAAGTTTGATGCAAATATAACCACAAAAGGGGTTGGCTTTATCTACAGAATGAGCAACTACAAATCCGTTAAAAGGTGTCATAGGGGAAAATGAAGATGTACCAAAGTTTTTACTGATGGTTTTAGCTAAACACCAAAACTGCGCTAAGGAGATGTAGCTAGTTTATTGCATTTTCGTTATTCACACAAGTTTTTAACTTTAGTGGTAACACTTTTGCTGGTATTACAGGCACCAACGTAATCTGCGCGATTCTCCACTGTTTTATTAGATTTTCATTTTCTTAAGAAAAAAGAAACAAGCCCTATTAAACGAGGGTTGGGAACGAGAATTATGTATATGATTTTTTTGCTCATGAGAATCACTTCGGTGACTAAAAGCACACTGTCCGAAAAGAGGGCGATACAATATTCACGACATGGGAAGATTGCAAAGAAATCCCGTAAATCACTTCATTCAGCTGGGCTAAAACATCACAAAATTCTATCAGAGGAATTAGGGACAGTAGAAGTTATTTCTATTAGACAATGGTCAGTGGGGAAAGAATTGAAGTTTTATAGACAGGTGGGTTGGATGTAAAAAAGATGTCCAGAAGACGTGGAGTATGGTTAGAGTTATTAAAGAGTCTTGTAGATTCAGAAGTTTGTGTAAGATCACGTAAAATTGTAAATGTTTCTTCATTATGACCAGCAGGGTTATTAGTAAATGACGATTGAAGAATTGAGATATCTCAAGATGGAAACTGAGGCAGAAGATAGCCAAGTTTCAAACTCATGTAATCGAAGCAGTCTTGAAAGTTACTATCATTGGTAGCCCTATAAATGCAACAGTAGAATTTAAATTTAAAACGAGAATGTTTGAACAAGATCACGTCGAATTTTTTGTTCTTCAAAGAAGAAATTCTCTTGCAAGTAATGTTCTGTTTGAGATAGGCACACACTCCTCCTTTGTATTGAAAGTTAGGGTGAAGGTTGTTAGGAAAAATTGCAAGTCGGATGAATCGTAGCTTTCAAAAGAAACTTGTGTTTCAGATAGAAACAAAATGGCAGGTTGTGGTTGTTGGTGAACAGCAATAAGATTAGACCTGATACCGCGAATGCGGATCAGAAAGTGAGTCCTTTCGGTGGCCGAGGTCGATTGGGCCCTGCCTTCCGGACATCTTTCTTACTATGTTTTACCTTAGAAACCACAGGCATCTTTCAATCCGGTAGGAAGACAGTGAGGGCGAGAGGAAGAATAAGGATGAGAATGGACTGGGGATAAATGCCCGATCTTGAACTAACATTGACCTGACCTGACCTTGACTTGATCCTGGCCTAATCTAAACTCTTTGAGTAGAGTTGCATTTGTCTGAGTAAAGCCTCACCTTAGCTGAGAACACATTCACGTTAGCAGGATCAAGCATCAGTCTGAACTAATCCTTTAACAAAGACTCACTTATTCAAGATAGGAATTCTTAACTGAGATCTGAACCTGGCCACGCCTTAGCTAGGAAGCGAACCATTTAGCTAAAAAACAAAAGTTAGCCATCATTGTTCTTATTATTGTTTTTATTTTACAACGGCTCTAAATTTGTTCATTTGTGGCTAAAACTCTTGAAAATAATCTTTTACGTTGTTTGGAGTAAAGCAACCTGTGCCGTCATTTGTGGCTAAAACTCTTGAAAATAATCTTTTACGTTGTTTGGAGTAAAGCAACCTGTGCCGTCAGGCGCGGAAACATGTTCAAACAATATGCATCACAGGCACGGCGCGTGTCTGCTGTTATAGTCATTTAGGCTTAGCTGTAAGGTACTTAAGGCAGATTGTTTTGTGTCAGTGAAACTAAGAAGCAATAAAAACAGTAGTTTCTTGGTTGGAGAGGTAAATCATGTTCTCGCAGTTCTAATTTTTAACATATGCGAAGTTAAATTGACTGTTAGTGAAAGCGCAAATCTTGTCATTCTGGAGTGCATTATATTCTGGTAAAAGGCTACCAGAGCTAATCCTAATTGTATTAAGAACCTTGTCGATCTATACAAAGTCTGGCGAGCACTTTAAAAAAATTGCAAGGAGGCACAGGATTTTCATAGACGCCGCGAGGGAAGTTTCAATAGGATTTAGATAATTTATTCGATATCGCAACACAACGAGATTTAAGCAAATGCCTTCAGGGAGCTTAATGACATCTGTTACTTCACGCAGCTATGTAACATCTCAAGAATCGCAAGATCAATCTACAAGATCTCAATGAAGTCTGGAGGAACCTTTGCCTTCCACATCTCAATCTGTAAGTTCTTTAGCTACGACGACAAAAAAAAGAGGAAGGAAAAATTTTATCACGTCTATATTAGTTGCAACTTTAGACAGATTTCAACTAAGCATCAGAGACGCTGTTTATATAATTCAGGCTGTACTAGAAGCAGTAGGTCTTAGTAACGACGATTACCTAATCAGTAAATCTTCTATTCAACGCATTCGAACACAAATGAGAAGAGACAAAGCGGAATTCATAAAATCCCATTTTCAAGGATAACGTTCCCAAAGTAGTTACCGTTCATTGGGATGGAAAATTGTTACCTGATATGGATGTAAGGAGTCGTAAAGAAGAACGCCTGCCTATTATGATTTCATTTGGAGAGAAGGAGCAGTACCGAAATTAGAAAGCTCTTCCGGCAAAGATCAAGCGAAAGCAGTATCAAACGCGCTTAATGGTTGGAACCTTACTGATAGCGTACAAATAATGGTCTGTGATACGACAGCATCTAATACAGGCCGCTTGAATGGAGCTTGTGTGCTTTTAGAACAAAATCTAGAAAGAGAATTGTTGCCATTTGTTTGTCGCCATCCTGTTTAAGTTCGTTTGTTTTTGACGTTCAATTATGATTTTCTTCCATTAAAGTTACATTTCTATTTCTTACGATATTCCACTGTTCAAAAAGTTTAGAGAAAACTGGAAGAATATTAATCCTAGTGCTATCGAACGATGCACTGATTTTGTCCAGCAACATCTCTGTGACGCGATCATTAATGAATTGATGGCGTTTTTTAACAATGAACTGGAAAAATGGATTGTACGCGATGATTCTCGAGAACTCATCGAACTCGCTATTATTTTTTTGGGAGAAGATTATCAAAATAAAATTAAAATCAGACCTCCAGGCACATGCATCAAGCTCGGTGGATAACAAGAGCTGTTTTATTTCATGAAAATATGTTTGCTGCAGTCTCAATTTAAAATGAGCGTTAAGGACAAGTAAGCTTTACAAGATTGTTTATTCATTGTGGCAGTTTATGTGAAGCCCTGGATTGGATGCAGTAGACGGTAAAAGCGCCGAATCAATATTTACAATTTTTAAAGATGCTAAAAGATTATGATTATCGGAGGAAATAGTCGTCCTGTCAATTTTTGATGACGAAGTTGATAAACAAACCAAACGGAAGATTGTTACACTTACAAAGAGAAAGCTTTTGTGATTTTGGAAAGAGATATGTTCCATCGAAGGAGGCGATGTCTGTCTTTTTATATGGTAGGTGGTACTTCAACTGTTATTTAACATTTTGTTTATTTTATGCATACTATAACCATTTTTACCTCACAATACGAAAGGATTGGGGGTATTGCAATCGGTCGGCGAAATTTCGAGTGCAGCACTTTAGCTTTTGTGAATTATCGCAAAATAGAGAATAGGTAGAAAGTATATCCCAGCGTATTATTAAAGAAGATTAATTTCCTTTAAAATGAGCTACCATACTTAAAAATTGCTTTACCGTAAGTTGTATAGAAAGAGGCTCAAACATGAAAGTTTCAAAATGTCTGTCTGTCTGTCTGTACGGGTTCCAGCGCGATAGCGTCCACAAAGATAATCCGATCGTCATGAAATTTGGTACCTAAGTTCGTATCCATGAGTAGACGGAATGATGAACTTTTGAGCGAAATCTGTCCAGTCAAAATGCAGTTCCAGATTTCGACTGCTGTAGAGTGTATGAATACGAACGGCTATTCGTAGCAAACCGGCACGTCTTTACGTAGGCAACTAAGTGAACCATCCTAGATTTGAATATCTACCAAGTTTTTCGTTTGTTCGTGAACTTCTCCGGTAGCGCAGTGGCAGCGCATTTGGTTGATGTCCAAGTCTCTCGGGTTCAAGACGCATAATGTACGTTTATCTTATCTTATTAGACGTGTTAAGGAATTTCTGGTCATTTGAAACGAATTAAAAAATTTTGGCCTTTTGGTCAAACATTTTCGAAATTTTTTTTCATTTTTACACGTTTTAAGACATTTCTGACCATTTGAGATGATTTTTGGAAAAAAAAATTTTTGGCCCTTAGGTCAAAAAAATTTGCAATTTTTCTTGAATTTTTACACGTTATGATAAATTTTAAAATATCAGAATTCTAAATACTTTTTTTTATTACTAAGTAGAATTTATACCATTTAGGAATTATATAAACTACTGTAGTTTTCGCAACAACAAAAGTTAACTATGGAATAAATGTAAAAATAATAACCGCATCAATAGAAACATATGGGTAATAAGTGGAATTATAAAAATCCTATTTTCAATTTAAGAACTAAATAAATGTATACTGAGTGATTAAGATTATTTACCTTCTCTTATCAACTTTTTCGATCGTGATCATTTTTGTTTTGCTTTATAGGTAATATTTAAATAATAACTTAAATTTAAGATAATGTGTCTCGGTCGTCATATTTCATTGTTTCTGTCGAAGTATTACGAGTTTTTAATAAAACAATTTAACAGTTTAATGCAGTTCTTTCAATTTTACTTGTGCTTGCTTAAATTATCAATCACATTGTATTGTGAGGTCATGTGTTGCACACATCAGATTTTTTTTTCTTGTTTTAGGAAATCTTTGAGTGAAGATTTATTTTCGCGATTAAAAAATCGATAGCAGTTTCCTTCAGGAAAATGTGTCTTCCTGGGAAGAAAATGCCGCCTTTAGGAAAGCTAAAAGGAAGATTTTTAGTTTAAACGCAGTTAATGATACATCTGAAAGGGCTGTAAAACTAATGCACGATTTTTATAGTTTGATAACAGCAGATGAAGAATAAAAGCAGTTCCTATTACGCTGTGTGCAAGAACGTAGAATGTATCCAGACTGTACAAAGAGAGACTTTTAATATTTAAAGAAAGATATTACCTAAATTTGTATTTTCATCAATATTCACCTAATTATTTGCGAAGATCTACTTACATATTAAGAAGTGGTCACATGCAGCTATTTTCTAAAACTTTGAGACCCTGTCGGCACGGGGTAAAATTAACGCAGGAAGTTAAAATTTTATATTTGAGTAAATTTTAGTATACTAAACTGAACTAGAGAGTATGAGTTTTGATAATTAAAAAAAATGTTTTGCGAATATAATGGATACCCAACGGACACGGACACGGACACGGACACCGACACGGACACGGAGACGGAGACAGACACGGACAAGGACACGAACACGGACCCCGACACGGACGCGGACACACGTGCACGGACATGGACACGGCCACACAGGGACACCTCACACTCACACTCATTCACATACTCACACTCACGCTCATGCTCATACTCACACTCACGCTCACACTCACGCTCACACACACACCCACACCCACACTCACACTCACACTCACACTCACACTCACACTCACACACACACTCACACTCACACTCACACTCACACTCACACTCACTCACACTCACTCACTCCACTCACTCACACTCACTCACACTCACTCACACTCACTCACACTCACTCACACTCACTCACACTCACTTACACTCACTCACACTCACTCACACTCATATATATATATATATATATATATATATATATATGACCGATCTTGGCGGAACTTGGTCAAATGTTGTAAAATGATCTACTAAGTCGATTTAGAGATAGTAAAAAAAAAAGTTGATTGCATAACCTTCTATACCAACATATGTATTTGTAGATTGGATGGTAAACACGTGCGCGTTGGACGTATCGCTGAGAACCATATATTTAATTTCATCCGTGTAATGGACGAACGGGACGGGAGAACGGATAGCTATGAACGTACTTTAATCGAGAACATTCTCTCCCTCCCAATTACACACTTCTGACTACGCTACTGGCTAAAATGACCTATTGTACAGAGTGTATTACCTTTTAGAACGCATTTGAAAGGTTTTTTCGTAAAGAAGAGGATCGCATCCTTTTGGACAAACATTTTCATCTAATTTAACAATACCAAAATCTCTAGAGTCTACGCTTTGCGCATCCTCTTCAGATTCTGAACTTGACTCACTTTCAGATGATGAAGACGATTCTGAAATTGATTTATTTTAATGAAAATTAGTGTGTGTCAAAACTTACCATCAGGATTAAAGACCTTTGGCGGTTTATATTTTTTCTTAAAGATTTTACGAAGAAAATCAAAAAATTTATTATTAACAATAGCTAAAAAGAATTGATGTTGAATGGCTTTCTCTTCTTCTTGTAACGACTCTATTTGTCTTTTATGGTTCCCAATACGATTATTAAGTTCGTTTATTTCATATTCCATGTCCAATTTTTCTGAAAGTCGTCCATTAAGTTTTTCTTGTAGTGTATTTTCAACTGCTTCAAAATCTTTTAAAATTGTTAATTCTTGATTTAGCGTCAAAATGTGCAGATCAAGCAAGTGAGTATCACGAGAGATTTGTATTTCACTCTGTGCTATTTTTTGAACTTTTTTATCAAACTCTTCAATTGCTCGGTTCATTTTATTAAGAATTCGATTTTGGTTAAATAGAAATCTGTGTAAGTAAAATTACGATATTACATTGTTAAACTGCTCTACGGGGGTGTTACGGTATTTATTGTTGCTATGATATATAATTAAAATGGTCAACTATTACACATGTGTAGGCTTATTTCACACTTAGTCTTTAATGAAATTAGTATATCGGATAAAATCTGATAGTTAAAAATCGAAATGACCCACTTGCTGTTTAACTTTTCAAACAGAACCTGCTTTAATATTTATATCTAATATTTTAGAGGCCCAAATCTCAATGCTTAAATTAAAAAAAAAACGAAATAAAAATTATTTCTGAATTTATTTTATTACGTTTGTTTCGAAAAATTGACGGTTTTCAGCGTATCAGAATAGATCTTGACCATTTTCAAGTTAATCTCTGTGTGTATCTGTTGCCCACGACCGTTGAGATGATCTTTACTCAATGCCACAACTTAAAGATTACGCTATAGAATTTAAGGAAAGAAAAGCGGTTTTAAAAAAGTACCTTTCAAAGCGCGCTAAAATACTTAAGGTTATTTCCAAAACTCATAACTTTAGTGACAAAAGTTTAAGGATTTTTTTAAAGAAAAGTTCCTAAATTTATTTTTGTGAATATCTGAGACTGTTCAATTCTCTGATTAGAGAGATTGAGTAGTTGGGGTTTAATGTGAGGGGTACGCCGTCACTCGTACCAATTGTAGACTAGACCTCACAACCCTGTTGAGTAATTGAATAAAAGATGAGATTCATTCAAAGACTGATTTATTTGATACTATTTACACTTTATATACAACTTTTTACATGACGTGTTTTATTGTTTGACCTAGTTAGTAGGTCATGTTTTATTCTTTTAAGCGCCTTTTTGTGCTTACTAGTTATAATGCACATAGTATATGTGTAATTTCAACCTTACACACTTTTGTATCAGCACAATTGTCGCAATAATTAACCTGCTCTATATTCAGTTTTGCTTACGATTCGTTTTACGTATTTCTTGATTGTTAATTCTACTTATATTTCTCAACTTATTACTAAATATAAAATTACTAAAATTATTATCATTATTAAAATACTCTGTTTAATCTGCAAGATTAAACATCCTGGCGGGCCCGAAGTTCATGTTCATTTGCAGATTGAACATTCTGCCGCGACGAGGTGGTTGGGATGGCGTAAAGTTGTTCCATCTGGAATCTTTCTTCTTCCGTTTCCCTGGGTTTTTTCTTTCGACGTATTCTTGTCCATGCCTTGTATGCCCCTTTTCTTTCTTGAGTGGATAATTGCTCGTATTCCCATTTTAGTTGTTTACTTAATTCACTTGTGTGATGAGTCAGCTCCTTGCAATGTATTTCTTCTGATATTCTTGTGGCTTGCTGGCACAGCTTGTCAAACCCATGTGTAGCGTTTATTGCTTCTATGATATCCTCTTCAATATTAATTGTGTTGAATTGTAGATCGATCCGGAATGTACCTCTTCCGATTTGAGCATTACCTATATGCTCTACGTATAGGTCTGGATCTGGATGTTCCATCGTAAAATTGCTCTGCAACTGTTAACATTGTTAAGAGTCCAAGTGCTACTTGTAGTACGTGAGATTGCTTTTGTTTCTTCCTTGCCCGGATGTCTTCGTGCTCGTGTTGTTTTTGGCCGGAGAGTGTATGGGGATCAAGTTCCGAATATGCCTTTACTTGTTTTACCATCTGGTTTGCGGGTTGTTACGATGCGAACCATGCCATCTGCTGCTGTATGGACTTCTGTTACTTTCTCTAATGGCCACTTAGCGGGGTGTAAACTTTCGTCCTTTACTAACACTATGTCGTTTACCATCACGTTTTCCTTGCTTTGTTTCCATTTGTACCTTTGCTGCAGACTGCTTAAATATTCTGATGACCAAATTTTCCAAAAGTCCGCCTTCATCTTCTGCACTAGTCTCCATCTTGTACTTAGATTCTCTTCAATGGTGTTTGTTGTGTGTTGTAATGGACCTAGTAGTGCTTCTCCAGTTAAAAAATGGCCAGGAGTTAATATGATACCTCCTGGTTCCGATGTGATTGGTATTAATGGCCTTGAGTTTAGACATGCTTCTATTTGGTGCATTAGTGTAGTTAGTTCCTCGTATGTTAATGTTGCTTCTCCAATAACTCGCCTCATGTGGTGTTTGACTGACTTCACTCCGGCTTCCCATAGGCCGCCAACATGTGGTGTGGACGGTGGTATGAAGTGCCATTTTATCCCAACTGTTGATTCTTGGGTTCTTACTTCTTCCATTATTGCTTGAACTTCATTTTGAAGAATGTTATTTGCTCCTACAAAATTTGTACCATTGTCACTATATATGTGTGTGCAATGACCTCTCCTGGATGTAAATCTTCTCATAGCTGCTAGAAATGTTTCTGTGGTCATGTCACTTACTACTTCCAGATGTATTGCCTTGGTTGTTAGGCAGATGAATATTGCGATGTATCCTTTATATGCTTTGTCCTCTTCCTTTCCATGATCTTATTTGAATTGGACCGGCGTAATCTATCCCGGTGTGTGTGAATGGTGAACTTGGAGTGGCCTTAGCCGCGGGCAATTCCCCCATAAGCTGTTGTGTAGTTTGTTTCTTGTATCTGATGCATGTCGTGCATGAATGGATGACTGATTTTACTGCCCTTTTGCCGTTTATTATCCAGTATTTTCTGCGTAGGTATGCAAGTGTGATCTGGGTCCCCCCATGCAATGTTTCTTGGTGAGCCTTTAGTATCACTAGATTTGTAAGTTGTTGGCCTGGTGGTAGTATTATAGGATGCTTTTCGTCGAATGACAATTGTGAATTGTGTAATCTCCCTCCCACACGTAGGATGCCTTCTCCATCTATAAATGGGTTGAGTGTTGCCAGTTGGTTGTTTTTCAATACTTGTCGCTGTTTTTGTAGTGTTTCTAACTCTTTGCCGAAGTGCTGGTGCTGTGTTATTATGATGACTTGATGCATTGCCCTGCTTAATTCTTCTAATTCTAGGTATTTGTGTTTACTTTGCTGTCTTCTGCATGCCTTGCTGAATCGGTTGCAGTAGGCGATCACTCGTTGCAGTCGCTGCAATGACGAAAATCGGTTTATGATGCTGTTGTCTTCTATTTTTATGGTTGTCAGACATCTCTTCAGCTCCAGTTTTGTGGTTGTGTTTGATGTTAGGTATTCTTTCCATGCATTTGTTTTCAGCCACTCCGGTCCATTCCACCATATGGATTTTGTCTTTATCTTGGATGCTGGGTATCCCCTTGACAGGATGTCTGCTGGGTTTTCTTCTGTGCTGACGTAATTCCATTGTTGATGTGGTACGAGTTTATTGATTTCCGTAACCCTATTGGCTACGAACGTTTTCCATCTGGATGGCTCCCCTTTGATCCATGCTATTGTTATCATGGAGTCACTCCATGCAAACACAGTTAGGTTTGGAATTTCTACTGCTTCTACTGTTCTTCTTAATAGTTTTGCTAATAGTACTGCTGCGCATAATTCTAACTTGGGTATGGTTGCTTTTGTCTTGACAGGTGCTACTCTTGATTTTGCTGTGAGTAACGTTACTTCTCCTTGACTGGTTCTCGCATATATTACTGCACCGTATGCTTTTTCTGATGCGTCGCAGAACCCGTGTAACTGTAACTCGTCTTGAATGTGGTGGATCCATCTTGGTATCTTTAGTTCTTCTATAGCTTTTAATTCATCCCGGAACTTCACCCATTTTGAAGCTATGTTGTCAGGTACTTTTGATCCCATTTGATCGCGCTTATCCATAATTCTTGTATTATTAGTTTGGCTGTTATGGTTATTGGACTGACCCACCCTAGCGGGTCGAAGATTTTCGCTGTTTCTGAAAGTATGCTTCTTTTTGTTAATGTTTTGTTGTTGACTGCTACCTTGAATTGAAAGCTGTCTTGATCTGGTAGCCACCTCACTCCTAGGGATTTTCTTGATTCGTTTTGGTTGATATCCAGTGGTTCCGACGTTTCTTTTTCTTCTTTCCATAGTTCTGTGTGATTTCCTGCCCATTTTCTTAACGTAAACCCTCCTTTCGCTGATAATGTGATTAATTCTTCCTGTAACGTTTTTGCGTCTTCTATTGTTGTGGTTCCAGTTAACAGGTCGTCCACGTAATAATCTTTCAGTGTTACTGCTGATGCTTGCGGGTAATTGTTTTCTTCATCTTGGGCTAGTTGCTGTAATGTCCTTACCGCTAGGTAAGGTGCGGAAGCTGTTCCATATGTCACGGTTGTAAGTTGGTACTCTTTGATTGGTTCCCTTGGTGTGGTTCTCCACAGGATAGTGTGGTATTTGTAATCTTCTTTGTCAAGTTTGATTTGACGGTACATCTTCTCTACGTCAGCCATGATCACGTAGCGATGTTTTCTCCATCTTACTAAGAGGTCCCATAGATCCTGTTGTAATCTTGGCCCTACGTGCATCATCTCGTTTAAACTCTTCCCGTTGGAGTCCTTAGATGATGCGTCAAATACTACCCGCAGCTTAGTCGTTGTATTAGTTTCTTTCACAACTGCCTGATGTGGTATGTACACCCTGTCTTCATTTGGGTTGGTGGCTAGTTTCATGTGCCCTAGTTGGAGGTATTCGTCCATGAATTTTTTGTAACCTGTCTTCAACTTGTTGTCTTTTAAAAATTTCTTCTCTAGCTGTAGTAATCTTGCGACTGCCAATGGTCTTGGGTTTTCCAGCGTGTCTGGATCTTTTTGAATGGTATTTTTACTGTGTAAGTTCCATCCGGGTTCCTCACCGTGGTTCGTTGGTAATGTTCTTCACACTCTTCATCTTGTTGGGACATTTCCACTGCCCTTGGAATTTCCTCGAGTTCCCAAAATTTTTCTAAGTGCATTTCTTCTTCCCGTGACACCATACTAACTATCGTCACTTCTTCTTTTTTAGGATTGTAGATCTGCCCTGACAAAATCCATCCTAATTCAGAGTTCTGACCTAATACGTCGCCTGTTCTTTTTACCCCGTCTAGTATTAGTTGTAAAGAACCAGAGTCTTGTACTTATATGTTTTAGAATAAATTATGTATGGACCATCCTGTATGTAAGATTTCATAAGTTTACGCGATATTGCACAACGAATAATTTATTCATCACCGCTGACGTGTAGTTCTAAGAAACCGTAAGTTTCTGCACGTCAGAACGATTTTAACCAATCGCATAATGGCATTCCCCGCACGGTAGCCGCGAGGCCGCCCACGGATGCACCTTTATAAACTCGCGACGCGCATAAGAAAACGTACTCCTGTACTCCTGCAGTAAGTAGAAGTAGAATCTCCGTAGATTCAAGTTAAGCCGATATCCTGCACCGCCACCGTACCGTTGACCGTTCCAGAAACCAGTAGCCGCAGCCGCTCCGTTTGCTTAGAGTAAGCACCGACTTGTTGTTCGTCGACGAAGAGTCCGTCGCGATCGGGCAACCTAAAGTTCAAATTCTGTACTGCTATTTAATAGACACGTAAGTTGTAAAGTTATACATTCTGACAATTTACACTCAAACACTACAGACCGTAAATAATTCCGGGCTGAGCTCCAGGAGTTATACTACACAAAGTATACCTAGAGTAGTACGCAGGGGTAACCCCCGCCGTAATACCAACTACACTAACACCTAGAGTAGCACGCAGGGTAGATCCCATCGTCACTCTCCACCACAAAGTATACCTAGAGAAACGCATGGGGTAACCCCCGCCGGATCTCGCAAAAACACTTGAGGGTGAAGGGTTGTTACAGGGCTGTAAAGACCTACGACCTTTCTCTCAGTATATACAGTAAAGACAGGCCGTCGCCTTCGTCTTCTGGACATTACTGAAATCCCGCTCGAAACTCACACACTTACTACATACAGATAACACGTAATAACCATACACGGTGTCTTTGAATTGCAGAGGAATACCTCCATAACCTATAGTATAAATTAGTAGTCAATATAACCATCGTAAATACCTGGTGCGAGAACGTTTGTAAATAAATTAAAGAGTACGTAGATTATTCGATCTTTACGTAAACCGATTAAAGTAATATTAAGTATTTCGTTCCCTTGTTTAATTATCAATAATTAAACTTAGTATAGAGACCAGTAATTCATTTAGTTAGATAAACAATCTAATTGTCTGCATTAAACCGGTTATAATTAGAGAAAGACAGTCCTTAGATCTCGCGTTTGTATACGTGCATTTCGCGTGTAATAATTCCCGGAGTAAGACATCCTTGCTTCAGCGCTTCAGAGTTACTGACATACAAACACGATATCGATTTTCTCAAACGATTCAAGTTCATTGCGCTGGCGCTTCGATCAACCACTGCATCGAGCATAACACTCGCGCTACTGTACATACAGGACCGTAACTTAAATTTGTATCTCTTAGGTAAGGAATAGATGTAAAATACTATCTTTTGTTCACAGAAGCGACTTCGTACCCAGTGACCCCAGGACACGGACCAAGAGATTCTCCGATACACCTTTTGTTAATTACCTTTGTTTGATTTTATTTTATTGTAAATATTTGCTAATATACGTGTTAAAAATGCTTTACAATTTTATTTAAGGTGACAGTGTTAAGCCCATCCTGTACTTATTACGAACCACACCCCGTTTATAAAATAAACCCGATTGAGCAAAGCCGAGGCAAAGTAAAACCGCGTTGGGTTACCAAACCAGAAGGGCGCAATACTTACATAAGTAGCACCGAAACGTAGATCACCTGGTAGAGATAAACTAGAGAAAGAAGGGTCATTACATTTGGCGCTAAACGTAAGGGCCACATTACATATGACACCTAAACGTGGGGCTCGAAAACACTGAACACCTTAAATAATTTTCCGTTTACAGATTCCAAAAGGACCGCAGAAGTACCAGTAATCACATATTTTTGTTTTCCAGAGACACTAATCTGTCTGTTACAGGATGAGTATACCGAGGACTCTGAAGATACCGACACAAGAGTGGGATGGATTTACCATCTCAAGAAGGATGAATTAGCAACAGAAGCTAGGAAATATAAATTAGAGACAGGAGGAATGTAGATGCACTTCGTGCCAGGATAATAAAATACATACGCACCGGAGAAGGACAAGTAACCACACTAACACCAGAAAGACTAACATTAACCGCTCCGATACCGCCACCACCAGCTGGGGAACACCTAGACATTACCGGAACCAGACGCGCCGATATTTGCGATAGAATACGCAAATGGGTGTGAAATATGACGGTATCAGCGATCCGATATCTTTCTTGGAAAGAGTAGAGGAACTACAAACCTGCTACAACATCACCGACCGTGACCTATTACTCGCCCTTCCGGAATTATTAAAGGAAAGCACCCTGTTATGGTACAGAAACCATCAACAATCCTGGACGACTTGGAAAGATTTCTTGGTCAGTTTTAAAATACAATTTTACCACCGCGACATCAATTTCAACTAGAGGAGGAAATCCGAAATAGATTGCAAAACCCCGAGAAAAGCTACGGAATACGTAACCGCCGTCCTGACCTTAATGCGACGCCATGGAAACATGTCGAGAGAAGGACAACTACAACGTATGTATGACAACCTGAGGGTGGAATATAAATATTACATCCGCCAGAGAGATTTTAAAGACCTGACCGAACTTCTCGAGTTGGCTACCCAATTCGAAATGCTACCTTCGAAGACACACTCGCCGTCTCCCAGTCCAAACCGCCAGAAGGTACACTTTAGTGGTCTAACACCAGCACCTGACACACCAGCACACCGTCCCCGTGAAATCAACACCACTAAAACCGTTCCAACACTTATCACCACCCCCGTATGACCGCTCCACCGTCTGTTGGAGATGTGGAAAAACCGGACACTTCAAAGAAAGGTGTAGAGAACCGTTTAAAGCTTTTTGCTCGAGATGCAGCAAAGAAGGTGTATTATCACGCGACTGCCCCTGTCCGCGGTCGGAAAACTTCAGACGCCGGTAAAGGGACACCAGGAACTTTTTACTACCCCGGCTCTTACACCTGGAAACAAAACAACCGCCAGCGAGTGGACCACTTGGCTACAAACCGTAGCGCAGTTTACACGAAGGAAACCAGATGAAAGATTAGATCGTTCCTATGATGATAGACTCTTCCTAGAGATTATGGTCTTTAACAAAACCATCAATGCTTTAATTGATACCGGAGCATCCCGAACATATATAGGCGAGAAAGTAAAGAATTTACTAATTAACAACCGTATATATCCGAGCACGCTAAAAGCTGCAACTGTACGTCTTGCCGACAGTTCCATGACTGAAACCCGCGGCTTGTACATTTTCCCCGCCAAGATAGGCAGGAAAACTCTCCAGTTACCGGGCTATTACATACCCCAACTGTCCACCGACATTGTGATTGGATTAGACGCGCTGGAACATCTTCAGGCCACTCTACACATACACCAGAAACAACTAGAAATCGCCGGAATACGTATCCCCTTGCAAAGTTCCGTACAAGGAGGCCTGAGTGGAATACATGGACCAGACGTAGACCAGCTGCCCGAGTTAAATGAATTCCTGGAAACCGAGATGAGGAAGTTCACAAAGGTAACAGGAAAAGCCAAAGATGTTATACATAAGATCACACTCGTGCCCGATGCTAAACCGATCAAACAGCGATACTATCCCCGCAATCCAGCAATGCAAGAACTTATCAATCAAGAGGTTGATAATATGCTCGCAGAGGACATAATAGAACCGTCCCACAGCCCGTGGAGTTCTCCCGTAGTGTTGGTTAAGAAACCAACTGGTTCATATCGATTCTGCGTCGACTTTCGAAAAGTTAACCAGGTCACCACCAAAGATGCATACCCGTTACCATATATTCAAGGCATCTTAGACCAGTTGCGAGAAGCAAGCTATATCAGTACCTTAGACCTGAAACAAGGATACTGGCAAATTCCGCTAGAAGATGGAAGTAAATCCATCACCGCTTTTACAGTACCGGGCCGTGGACTATACCAATTCAAAGTTCTACCGTTTGGACTTCATTCCGCCCCTGCTACATTCCAGAGATTCCTAGATTCTATTATTGGTCCAGAACTGATTGGACGCGCTTTTGTATATCTAGATGATATCATAGTCCTGGGAAAAACATTTCAAGAACACCTGCATAACCTACGGAAGTATTCAAGAGACTACGTGATAACGGACTTCAACTACAACCGGACAAATGCTACTTCTGTCAGACCCAACTCAAATATTTGGGACACGTCGTCACCGCAAAAGGAATTTTACCTGATCCAGACAAAATCGACGCAATTATCCAAATACCCGCTCCCCGTACCGTTAAGCAACTCCGTCAATTTTGGGACTGGCATCGTGGTACCGCAAATATGTTAGCGGCTTTGCGAAACTAAGTCAACCGCTCACCGAACTCTTGAAAAGAACACCAGATATCAGTGGACCGACACCCAAAATCACGCCTTTGAAGCCATTAAACAAGCATTGACCGCCCCCCCGGTATTAGCCTGTCCGGATTTTAATCAACCTTTTGTATTACAAACCGACGCCAGTACCACCGGAATTGGAGCCGTGCTAACACAAGGACAAGCACCGAATGAACGAGTGATAGCGTACATCAGCAGGGCATTGAACCCCGCGGAAAGGAATTACTCGACGATTGAACAAGAGTGTTTGGCCGTAGTATGGTCCATACAAAACTAAAAAGTTACCTAGAGGGTTATAAATTCACTGTATTAACCGATCATAGAAGTCTCAAGTGGCTTCGCACGCTAGAGAAACCGACATCCCGTCTAGCCCGCTGGATAATGGAACTACAACAGTTCGACTTCCAGGTGGAGTACCGTAAAGGGGCACTGAACAATGTGGCCGACGCGCTATCTCGCTTATACGAGGATTATAAAGTAAAAGCCGACCTGTCTCCATTAGAGGTGGAGGAAACCGAAGAAATAACCTGTCCGTGGTATAAATACTTGATACAACAAGTCCGAGAACACCCTGATCAACACCCACGATATAAAATAGAGGAAGGTCAACTATTTAAATCATTCCCTGATCCGACACCCGAAAAAGAGATGGGAAGCCATCCTAGTTGGAAAATTTGTATACCGCTAGAAAAACGCCGAGATATCCTGGAAGAATGTCACGATGTCCCCACCGCAGGACACCTAGGAATTGCGAAAACGCTATGCCGCATATACCGCAATTACTACTGGCCCACCATAAAATCCGACGTGATAAAATACGTGAAAACGTGTATAAGTTGTCAGACTTATAAAGGTAGCACGCAAAAGCCGCAAGGAGAAATGTACTTTTCGCGACCTGGACATCCGTGGAATAATGTAAGTACCGACCTTATCGGACCGCTGCCGCGTTCCAAGAAAGGATATAAATTCCTGTTAGTTTTTCAAGACCGGTTAACTAAGTGGGTCGAACTTAAACCGCTCCGTAACGCTACCAGTCCGCCGATTATCCAAGCGTTAAGAGAACAAATAATATACCGCTTTGGAACTCCCCGACACCTGATCTCTGATAACGGCCCACAATATACCAGCAAACTATTCCGCACGTTCTTGAAGGAGCATGGAATCAACCATCGTTCTACTCCACCATACTCCCCGCATGCCAACCCGGTGGAAGGAACCAATAAAGTGATCGGGACGATGATCGCACAATTTACGCGAAACAACCAGCGAGAGTGGGACGCTCACCTGCCGGAAATAGCCTTCGCTATCAATACCGTACAGCATGGATCAACTGGTTTCTCCCTGCCTTACTTAATCTCGGAGAGAATTAGAACCACCTAGGGCATGGTCAACCCAGAAACAACCGCCGACAACAGAAGCAACCGCCGTAACCGCAGCTGATCAAGCGCAACACATGAAGTACTTAAAAGATCTACAAGAACTTGCTAGAGATTCATTAGCAAAGACCTTTGAAGTACAACGGTATCATTACAACCTGCGTCACCGAGCCTACCGCCCCCGCAAAGGAGATCTCGTATATCGTAAAACACATTACCTGTCAAGCAAAGCGAAAGAATTTTCCGCGAAATTAGCGAAAAAGTATGCCGGTCCTTACCTTGTGTATAAAATAAAATCGCCCGTAATTGTCGAGCTCCGAGAACCCGGTAGTAGGAAAAGCGCGGGAGAAGCGCATGTAAAAGATTTGAGGAATGCGACTGACGTCACCGATCAGACTAGACCAGCAACCAATGGTAACGTTGAAAGTTTAACGGCTATTAAAAACCCGCGTATTCGAAATCATATAAAAGAAAAAGAAAGAACCCGAAGTGCTATCTTCCACAACATGGCACCCTTTAAACCCTACATCCGCCGAAAGCTCCCTTTACGAATCTCGCCCTGGCAGCCACACCAATACCGCATACCCGAACCGGCCCGCCTTATGCCACCGCCCCCGGAAAGCCTGAACCGCCGCCAGCGACGCAATCGCCGCCGCGTCAGCGTCATCTTGCCTGATGGCGGGAGAGTGAAGGTCAAGAGGACGGATCTTTCGCAAGAGGAGGAAAGGGTGGTATGTAAAGAACCAGAGTCTTGTACTTATATGTTTTAGAATAAATTATGTATGGACCATCCTGTATGTAAGATTTCATAAGTTTACGCGATATTGCACAACGAATAATTTATTCATCACCGCTGACGTGTAGTTCTAAGAAACCGTAAGTTTCTGCACGTCAGAACGATTTTAACCAATCGCATAATGGCATTCCCCGCACGGTAGCCGCGAGGCCGCCCACGGATGCACCTTTATAAACTCGCGACGCGCATAAGAAAACGTACTCCTGTACTCCTGCAGTAAGTAAGTAGAATCTCCGTAGATTCAAGTTAAGCCGATATCCTGCACCGCCACCGTACCGTTGACCGTTCCAGAAACCAGTAGCCGCAGCCGCTCCGTTTGCTTAGAGTAAGCACCGACTTGTTGTTCGTCGACGAAGAGTCCGTCGCGATCGGGCAACCTAAAGTTCAAATTCTGTACTGCTATTTAATAGACACGTAAGTTGTAAAGTTATACATTCTGACAATTTACACTCAAACACTACAGACCGTAAATAATTCCGGGCTGAGCTCCAGGAGTTATACTACACAAAGTATACCTAGAGTAGTACGCAGGGGTAACCCCCGCCGTAATACCAACTACACTAACACCTAGAGTAGCACGCAGGGTAGATCCCATCGTCACTCTCCACCACAAAGTATACCTAGAGAAACGCAGGGGTAACCCCCGCCGGATCTCGCAAAAACACTTGAGGGTGAAGGGTTGTTACAGGGCTGTAAAGACCTACGACCTTTCTCTCAGTATATACAGTAAAGACAGGCCGTCGCCTTCGTCTTCTGGACATTACTGAAATCCGCTCGAAACTCACACACTTACTACATACAGATAACACGTAATAACCATACACGGTGTCTTTGAATTGCAGAGGAATACCTCCATAACCTATAGTATAAATTAGTAGTCAATATAACCATCGTAAATACCTGGTGCGAGAACGTTTGTAAATAAATTAAAGAGTACGTAGATTATTCGATCTTTACGTAAACCGATTAAAGTAATATTAAGTATTTCGTTCCCTTGTTTAATTATCAATAATTAAACTTAGTATAGAGACCAGTAATTCATTTAGTTAGATAAACAATCTAATTGTCTGCATTAAACCGGTTATAATTAGAGAAAGACAGTCCTTAGATCTCGCGTTTGTATACGTGCATTTCGCGTGTAATAATTCCCGGAGTAAGACATCCTTGCTTCAGCGCTTCAGAGTTACTGACATACAAACACGATATCGATTTTCTCAAACGATTCAAGTTCATTGCGCTGGCGCTTCGATCAACCACTGCATCGAGCATAACACTCGCGCTACTGTACATGCAGGACCGTAACTTAAATTTGTATCTCTTAGGTAAGGAATAGATGTAAAAATACTATCTTTTGTTCACAGAAGCGACTTCGTACCCAGTGACCCCCAGGACACGGAC